>CM043718.1:36090383-36360811 GCA_023969325.1 Oryzias curvinotus
AGGCAGTTACCATGAGCACGGCAAGTTCACAGCCCCAAAGTTATAAAATGGGTCGGAACAGGTGCGCAAGGGGAGAGAGGGAGAAAGAAAGTGTGAATGAAAGACGCTGACAGGCTCCGCCGTGCTCTTCTCGTTGGAAGAAAAAAAAGACTTCCAGGATATTGGATGCTCCTTGCCTTGCTGCTGGATTTATAACATACATTCTTGGGAGTCCAGATTGAGTGAGGGGGGAGCAGGAATCCGGAGATTTCTTCGAAAGGATGCCAGGGAGGGGAGTGCCGTGCGCGATCCGTGCGTGGGGTCATTTCTAGAGAAGAAACTGATCTAAGAGTCCAGCTGGTGAAGATCGACATTTTCGTCTTGGGTACCCAAAACATTTTTTATTTACTGTATACATTTTATTTTTGGGGGGGCTTCTTTTGGGTTGGTTTACTGGACTGACCGAGGCCGCGATGATGCGCTTCGCGTGGACATATTATGGGACTATTGTATGAAGTGCGCGCCTGTGGAAAACCGAGAGAGAGAGAAAAAGGAAGCCTTGGTAGTAAGAAAACTAAATCTATGTTTGGAGAAGAACTTCTACAGGTGTATTTTTTTTGTGAAGATTAATGTGATTCTATTAAACGGTGTGAAGAACCAAAGAACTTTTGATAACACACATTATTTAAAATTAAGTAGTGTTTGTTACAGTGGGTGGCCGTATGGGGATGTAATTTTCTTTAAGTTCTTGCATTTAAGTTGTGAAAAAGAAAAAAACAAAAAAAGGAGAACCGGTGTAAATTTTAGTTCTCATTCTGTCAAATATACTATACTGTTAATGTATCCAGAGCATATGGCTGAGGAAAGCCCTAATAGACTCCTACCTAACTAGGGGAAAGGCCTTTAATGGTTCAAATCTAGACAGTCCATGCTATTGATCACCGCAACATTGACGTGGAGCCGAGAACGGTGGAAAACGCGCATGGGGCCGCACTCGATCATAACATCAGGTGAACGTGAGCAGAGAGGAGGCGATGCTTGGAGTCACCAGGAGAAGAAACCCTGTGGAGGGAAGAGTCGCCTCCTCATCATTGCCTTTACCCTGTAGATGATGATCAGGAGGGAAAATGGCACACTTGTAGACAATAATAACTTCCTATATGGGAAAGCACCTCCTTAATTTCTCTATATAATATCTTAGAGGTTCTGGGCAAAGAGTAACATCATTAGAAAAATGATTTTAGAGGACTCTGTGAAAAGTGCTCTTACAGGGAGAGAGTGTCCGAGGTCATGTTGACAACTATCTGGAAGTTCTTTCAAAACACATGGTATGTCAATGATGCCAACAGTTTTGAGCAGCAAATTGGGTTGAGTTGTACAACGACGAGATGAGAAAGTGGTAAGGCTGATGAAATCCAAAGACTGAAGCGCTGGCCAAGTCTCAGCTACTATCTCCAGTTCTCCTCTCACAGTGGAGCCCGGCTCGTCACCAACACTCTCTTCCTCCTGGGGCTCAGCCGTCACGAATGAGAACTTCACAAACCAAAACTGTTTTGATTTCAGTGTCTCAGACACCCAGTTTTCCTTCCGTTTATGGCATCGGATCTGGGTTGCAGTACACCTCTCTTTACTCAGGTCATCAGTTCAATTCACCTGCTGTCTCCAACAATAGCTTTGGCCAAGCACCAGCACACACGCTCTCAGTACCATACCAGTAAATTACGGCGCTAAATACACTGTTAGCCAGGGGCAAATGCTCCAATATGTATGGCGAAACCGCAATCCGTTATGGATTTTCCCATCTTTCAGTGGCGCCAAGAGAAGTCGCAGAAAGTATTAACTTATTGAGCTATGTGAAACCTTTAGCTTAAGGCCGCTACCTGATGCTGAACTTCTAGGCCAATTTCTGGCGTTCTTCCAAAGGGGCACAGCACATAGTTGGTGGAGGTGTGGCAAAAGACTCAAGTACACAAACTGGCATGAGTTTAGAGAGGATTTCAGATTGCATTTTCTTCCACCTGACTACCTGGCAGAAGTGGAGGAAAAAAAACTCCGGACATGGTGCAGTTACCAGGGCAATGGTTAGGGAACTTTGCTATGATTATAGGCTCTATTATGTTTAAATGGAAACCAGACATCAGTGAAGCGGAGCTGGTTGAGAAAGATTCTGCTAAAATAATTGTAAACCCGCGAATGGCTGGAGTTTAAGAGGAACTGTCACCACCGTAGGACCAAATGGTTGAGGATAGGCCACCTAGTGGAAAGGGAATGTAGTTTCCTCAAAAGACTACTGGGGAAAAGTGGATAGCAGAAAGCTAAGAAAAACCGTATAAAAAGCTCTTGACCAAAAGTGCGTTAAGAGGACAGCAGACGTAGTAACCATGTTGAACAGGGAAAGATGGACTAGGGTTATCTCTGTGAACGTACCAGTGCCCTATCAGTCAGCATCCATCCAACAGCAGCTAACAGCTTCTAAAATACACACCAGATCATATTTCTGTCATAGACATGGATAGAACACTCTTCTTGGGGAGAAATTATTCATATTTACTGTAAACACATTAAAGTACAGATGTGTTCAGCTCACATTTGACCCTCAGAACTATTTCTGGTATTTTTCTAACTTCAAATTCTGGAGCTTTTAATCAGTTATCAAATGTTTTCTGTGAAAATGATCCTAAAATAAAAGAAATGATTTATTTCCATTTGTATCCACTTACTCCCATGTTATTCTAAAAAACAAAACATTAAAGACATGTTTGTCCCTTACTTTATGAGTCCATGTGTGGATCCTTCTCCACTAAAATCTCTATGATCTGTTTGGAAAGTTTTCCTTATTTTCCTTTATTTTCTAGGAGTTTCTCCTCTATGGAGACAGACGTTCTTATTCTGTTTTCTATGGCAGCAGTGTAGCTACAAAGCAGCTGTCAGCTCACGTCTGCCCCCTTTCTGCAGGCCTACAGCAGTGTTTAGTCTCTGTTAACATTGAGTCCTGCAGTCAGACATGAGGCTCAGCAGCTCCAGAGCCTCACCAGGAGATTCAGCTCCGTCTGTGATCAACACTCTAATTCAGAGATTTGAACCTCACAAACTGTGGAAAACTGGACTGAAATGGAGATTTAACACAGATCAGTGGAAAGAAGATTGACTTCATTGACCTTTTTCTATTTCATCACCATTATGACAGGTGAGGCTCTGCCTCACTAACCTCACCTGACAACACGTCACTGACTTCTACACAGACGTGTGCCATGCCCCCCCCTCTATCCTCCCACTTCATTCATGTCCTCCACTTTTGTTTTAACCGCATCAGATTCACGTCCACCAATCAAAGTGGCTGCTGGACGTTCCTCCAACAGTGTGTTTCTAAATCTGATGTTCCCACTGCGAGTGGGAGGAGCTACTGCCTCATGTGGGAGGAGCTACCATCAATAGATTTTCTCGTCCTCCTCAGTAAAGACATGGAAGATGCTGAGAGATCCGGTGTATTTCTACTACAAAGAGCTCCACAAAGCGTCAGAGTGAAACATGGACCTATTTGATGAACATGGAGCTGATATTCTGGAGATGGTAAATGTTTTAGATCAGTAAAAATGAGTCATTTCCAGCAGCACATCTGATCATCTCTCACGGCACACTGGTTGAAAAACACTGTAGAGAATCAACATTTGAATGAAAGCTGACCTGAGAGTCTCCAGTTTACAGTCTGGACTCTCCAGTCCGGCTGACAGTAGCTTCACTCCTGAATCCTGCAGCTTGTTGTTGGAACTCAGGTCCAGAAGTCTGAGTCTGGAGGACTGAGAGCTGAGAACTGAGGACAGAGCTGCACAGCTTCTCTCTGACAGATTACAGTGATCCAGACTGCAGAAAACAAAGACAGACAGCAGTTATTGAATCTTTCATGTTTCCATCAGATTCATTTGTTCACTGAAGGTGATTTTCATCAGAGTTCTTCCAGAGCTTTGTTCAAAGTTAGACTGAAAACATTCCTCTGTGGGCAGGATTATTGTCAGACATTAAACATAAAGCTCAGCTGCTTTAACCTCTAGACCACGTG
This sequence comes from Oryzias curvinotus, assembly GCA_023969325.1. Lineage (NCBI taxonomy): Eukaryota > Metazoa > Chordata > Actinopteri > Beloniformes > Adrianichthyidae > Oryzias > Oryzias curvinotus. The sequence goes on from CM043718.1 coordinate 36,094,420, forward strand.
TTAAACTCCAGGCCTGTGGGCCAAATGTGGCCCCCCATGTCATTTTATGTGGCCCGCGAGTAGGGCTGTGACGATGACCTCATCACCGCGTCACTGCACTTTTTTTTTTTTTTTAGTTCAGCATATAGTGCGTGATTGGAACTATAATAAACACATGAAACACATTCATATTTGCTAATAATGTACTTTTTCTGCTTGTCCTGTATTCAGACTTTCCTTCTTTCTTTCAGACTGTTCTCTCCTCATCTCCCACCTGTCACTCTCTCTCGTCACGTGCGCTCTCACTGTCTGCCTCTTGCGCTGCACGTGGCACGCGGCTCCCTGTACACACACAGGCGCGCTTTCAGAAGCACACATCCTCATTCTACAACAGAAGTTTCCGTCTCGCCAGGAAATACGACAAATTTACTGCGGTCTAATTATTCATTTCCATTGTTTTCATTTCCATTACAAGCTGCGTGCGTTCCTATGTGCACGACACTGCGCCCCCTGGTGGTTCATCGCCACGTGATGAAAAATCTGACAACGTCACAGCTCTACCCGCGAGAGCATAAAAGGTTTTAATTTCTTAAAATAAAAACTTGGTGTGTATTTATTCATATCTAGGGGGAATCTGACTGGAAACCTGATAGAATTAAATGTAAAAGGATTTATGCAAACATATGTTTCTATGAAACTGTAATTGTCATTTCAAAAAGTTATAATAAACAAATACATGAGTTATTTAACATTAAGGAGTAATTAAATGTATTTTTCATTACATTTAGTTACATGTATAAGTTATATTTGGCCCTTTGAGGACAGCCGCTATGCTGATGTGGTCCTCAGTGAAAATGAGTTTGACCCCCCCGCTCTAGACCATAGCAGATAACTATGGATTCATTAACATTACATGAAGACAGACGGAGACACGCGGGGGGGTAACAGGTTAAACCCAGACTTTCTGTCTGTTCTGACAAATGTCAACAAGTTTAAAGTGAAAACTAAGACTGATCACCACTACAAAAAAAATAATAAGAATGACTCTGTCCAATTGTGTAAAATGTCTATAACTATATTATAATATAACTATAATGATCAAACTAAGGAAAAAGTAAAAACATGTAATTTTACATGTAATCAAAGCACCATGACAGAATGAACTGACATTCAGTTCCTCTGTCTAGTAATGGAACAAAAGATAAATCAGACTAAATAATCTTATTTTTTCCTGTTGATGGTTGTGAAGTTTTTAAAAATATTGATGGTATTTTGTTCTGAAGTATCCAATCCTATAGCTGTAGGTCTGATAGACACAAATGCAGTACTTTGGGTTTCAAACATAGTTGCAGTACTATTTCAACTTTGACCTATTTTCCTTGTAATATTGTTCTGAAAGTACTTTTTAGAGTTAATGCCAAAATCCCTTTAAACATTTTGATCTGCTGTTTGTGAATGACAGTAAATGTCAGATCTATTGGAAATGTTTCTGTGTTTCTTTGGATCAGAGTTCACATTATTGTTGGTGACGGCACAGTTGTTCTGGAGAAAATGTCAAACTGACACTTCATGTCACAAACGTTGCTGACCCCTGGTTTCAACCTTTCTCTGGCCAGGTAGCCCCGCCCCCAGCCTCATCCAGAAACTACCTGCAGAGGTTCTGATCCAGGCTGGGTTCTGAAGCAGAACCAGAACCAGGTCTGTGGGAAAGACCTGTCAGTCTGCTGCAGGTTGACCTCTTCATATCTCTGCATGAGGAGCTGCTGCTCTGTGGCTCAGAAATCTGCTGCAACTGTTTGTCCATTGAAATCTGCAGTTCTGGGATGGATTCCTGTTTTCTTTCCAGAACACAGAACTTAGTCCAGTTCTACACAGACGTGTGGTGAGGTTGATGCTGGTGAGGCACCGACTCCTCTGGAGTCAGATTTACAATGAAAGAACTGAATATTTCAGCATCCATCCAACAGCAGCTAACAGCTTCTAAAATACACACCAGATCATATTTCTGTCATAGACATGGATAGAACACTCTTCTTGGGGAGAAATTATTCATATTTACTGTAAACACATTAAAGTACAGATGTGTTCAGCTCACATTTGACCCTCAGTAACTATTTCTGGTATTTTTCTAACCTCAAATTCTGGAGCTTTAATCAGTTATCAAATGTTTTCTGTGAAAATGATCCTAAAATAAAAGAAATGATTTATTTCCATTTGTATCCACTTACTCCCATGTTATTTCTAAAAACAAACATTAAAGACATGTTTGTCCTTACTTTATGAGTCCATGTGTGGATCCTTCTCCACTAAAATCTCTATGATCTGTTGGAAAGTTTTCCTTATTTTCCTTTATTTTCTAGGAGTTTCTCCTCTATGGAGACAGACGTTCTTATTCTGTTTCTACGGCAGCAGTGTAGCTACAAAGCAGCTGTCAGCTCACGTCTGCCCCCTTTCTGCAGGCCTACAGCAGTGTTTAGTCTCTGTTAACATTGAGTCCTGCAGTCAGACATGAGGCTCAGCAGCTCCAGAGCCTCACCAGGAGATTCAGCTCCGTCTGTGATCAACACTCTAATTCAGAGATTTGAACCTCACAAACTGTGGAAAACTGGACTGAAAATGGAGATTTAACACAGATCAGTGGAAAGAAGATTGACTTCATTGACCTTTTTCTATTTCATCACCATTATGACAGGTGAGGCTCTGCCTCACTAACCTCACCTGACAACACGTCACTGACTTCTACACAGACGTGTGCCATGCCCCCCCCTCTATCCTCCCACTTCATTCATGTCCTCCACTTTTGTTTTAACCGCATCAGATTCACGTCCACCAATCAAAGTGGCTGCTGGACGTTCCTCCAACTAGGGTTGGGCGATGTCCCCTAAATTGGCCGTTGACGATGTTTGCTATCAACCATCGGGATGGACGATGACATCGTCGGGGGGGATTTAAAATAAAAAACATTTTTGTTGTTAAATAACTGCTATTCGTTATTTTGCTTTTTTCATTTTATTTCCCAACTAATGACTCATCCGCGTGATCCAGTATAAACTGAGGGAAGTGACTTCAAGAAAAAAGTAACAAACAAAATAGAAAAGAAGTAGTCTGCTCCTGCACTTAACTAGTGAAGTGGACCGGCGGAGTGCGGACTTACAGCTTTGTGTTTGATGGGAGGGGGTACGTGAGCGGTATGTGTGGGAGATTTAAGACTGCGATCCGTAGAGCTGTGACGGTGTTGGATTTTTGATCACCGCGGTGATCAACCACCAGGGGGCGCGGTGTTGCGGTTAACCGCAGCGCCCCCCCCCCCCCCCCCCCCCCCCCCAAAAAAAACACAAAATCCCCCGGCGGCCGCGTCAGAAATAAATACAATTACAACGTAGTATTCTTTATTAACAAATAACAGTAACAACTAACTACTATCTAACTAATGAACTAACTATGTAGGTGTTGTAGAATGACTGTGTGTGAGCGCTGCGTGGCGTGTAGAACTAGGAGGAGGAGCGCACACGTGTGTTGGGGTGGGTGTTGATCCTTCTGCAGCGGACAGCTCTCTAGCTGCATGCGAGGCAACATATCGCACTTTAACAGAGCGCGTTCATGTTTGGTGTTACAGAGTGACTGAGAACAGTAATAACCCCCCCCCCAACACAAAATCCTCCGGCGGGCGGCCGCACTTAAGAACACACGCAGTTTGTAATGGAAAAGAATGCAATGGAAATGAATAATTAGAATGCAGTTAATTTGTCGTATTTCCTCATGAGACGGAAACCTCTGTTGTAGAATGAGTGTGTGCGCTTCTGAAAGCACGCTCCTGTGTGTAAAGGGAGCCGCGTGGCACGTGCAGCGCGGAGGCACTGAGAGCGCGTGCGCAGACTAGAGAGAGTGACAGGCGCGGTGGGAGAAAAGGAGAGAACAGTCTGAAAGAAAGAAGGAAAGTCTGAACACAGGACTAGCAGAAAAAGTAAATTATTAGCAAATATGAATGTGTTTAATGTGTTTATTATAGTTCCAATCACGGACCATATGTTGAACTAAAAAAAAAAAAAAAAACAACGAAAAAAAAAGTGCAGTGATGCGGTGATGACCTCATCACCGCGGTGATGAGGTCATCACCGCGGTGATGCGGTGATGCGGTTATCGTCACAGCCCTAGCGATCCGTCCCGCAGCTCTAGGGGTACGAGCTACCGAACTCAGAACCGGGTCTAAAAGTGAGTGTCTGAGCACAGCTCGGATCGTCAGCACACACAGCGGTTTGAGCTTCAAAGCAGAAATGTCGCTCAGTCCTTAGAAAACATTCAAACAATCACGTAGATTTGTGTTTCCAGTCGTGTCCCGACTAAATAACGGCTGATGTTATTCCCAGGATGCAGCGCCACCCAAAGCTAATGTTGTTAGCCCATGTTAGCATAGCAGTATGCTAACATGGGCTAACAACAGCGCTCAGAAAAAGCGCTGACAACACGGATTAAGATTCAAATGATGAGCGAACAGGTGTTTCATAATAACCGTAACATTATTAAAAGCACGTTTAGAAGATCATCTCGTATTTTACCGAGCTGACATGTCAATGAATATAGCCGCTCGGCGCTGTCGTTTTGTATTGAATTGTTACATTCAATAAAGTTTGAAAAAAAAAAAAAGCCGCTCGGCGGAATTTATATCCTTCCGGTTTTTATTCCGACGGAAAGTGTGACCTTAGTGAACATTTTTATATTCTGAAAACATTTTTCTGGGCCCATGTACACTGTTGGATTCTAATCCGACCATTGATCCCATCAAGATATTTTGTTCATGTAACCGCGGCTTATGGGGTCCACTCGCAACGTGGCGGGGGCGTGGCATCACGATGGTGGTCTCTCCATCGGGATGTCAGTCACCCATCACGATGGACGATGATATCGTCCATCGGCACAACCCTACCTCCAACAGTGTGTTTCTAAATCTGACGCTCCCACCGCGTGTGGGAGGAGCTACTGCCTCGTGTGGGAGGAGCTACCGTCAATAGTTTTTCTCGTCTTCCTCAGTAAAGACATGGAAGATGCTGAGAGATCCGGTGTATTTCTACTACAAAGAGCTCCACAAAGCGTCAGAGTGAAACATGGACCTATTTGATGAACATGGAGCTGATATTCTGGAGATGGTAAATGTTTTAGATCAGTAAAAATGAGTCATTTCCAGCAGCACATCTGATCATCTCTCACGGCACACTGGTTGAAAAACACTGTAGAGAATCAACATTTGAATGAAAGCTGACCTGAGAGTCTCCAGTTTACAGTCTGGACTCTCCAGTCCGGCTGACAGTAGCTTCACTCCTGAATCCTGCAGGTTGTTGGAACTCAGGTCCAGAAGTCTGAGTCTGGAGGACTGAGAGCTGAGAACTGAGGACAGAGCTGCACAGCTTCTCTCTGACAGATTACAGTATCTCAGTCTGCAGAAAACAAAGACAGACAGCAGTTATTGAATCTTTCATGTTTCCATCAGATTCATTTGTTCACTGAAGGTGATTTTCATCAGAGTTCTTACAGAGCTTTGTTGGAGGCTTTGACCACTGGCAGCAGCCTCAGAAGAGCCTCCTCTGATCGAGAGTATTTAAACAGGTTAAACTCTTCCAGATCTTCTTCTGATGACAGTAAGATGAAGACCAGAGCAGACCACTGAGCAGGAGACAGTTTATCTGTGGAGAGACGTCCTGACCTCAGGACCTGTTGGATCTCCTCCACTAGAGATCCATCATTCAGTTCATTCAGACAGTGGAACAGGTTGATGCTTCTCTCTGCAGACAGATCCTCACTGATCTTCTTCTTGATGAACTGGACTGTTTCCTGATTGGTCTGTGAGCTACTTCCTGTCTGAGTCAGCAGACCTCGTAGGAGACTCTGATTGGTCTGCAGTGAAAGACCCAGGAGGAAGCGGAGGAACAAGTCCAGGTGTCCGTTTGGACTCTGTAAGGCCTTCTCCACAGCACTCTGGTACAAATGGACTGGACTGCTCTGTTCAGGCTGAAAGATCTGCATTTTTTTCCCCTCCATGAGGTTAAGTCCAGAGGTGATGAAGGTCAGGTGGACATGAAGAGCAGCCAGAAACTCCTGAACACTCAGATGGATGAAGCAGAAGACCTTGTCCTGGTACAGGCCTCTCTCCTCTCTGAAGACCTGTGTGAACACTCCTGAGTACACTGAGGCTGCTCTGATATCCATGCCACACTCTGTCAGGTCGGATTCATAGAAGATCAGGTTTCCTTTCTGCAGCTGCTCAAAAGCCAGTTTTCCCAGAGACTCCATCATCTTCCTGCTCTCTGGACTCCAGTGAGGATCTGTCTCAGCTCCTCCATCATACTTGACCTTCTGGACTTTGGCCTGAACCACCAGGAAGTGGATGTACATCTCAGTCAGGCTCTTGGGCAGCTCTCCTCTTCCTCTGCTCTTCAGCAGATCCTCCAGAACTGTAGCAGTGATCCAGCAGAAGACTGGGATGTGGCACATGATGTGGAGGCTTCGGGATCTCTGGATGTGGGAGATGATCCTGCTGGCCTGCTCTTCATCTCTGAACCTCTTCCTCAAGTACTCCTCCTTCTGTGGATCATTGAACCCTCTGACCTCTGTCACCATGTCAACACACTCAGCAGGGATCTGATTGGCTGCTGCAGGTCGTGTGGTTATCCAGAGGAGAGCAGAGGGAAGCAGGTTCCCCCTGATGAGGTTTGTCAGCAGATCAGCCACTGAGGTGGACTTTCTAGGGTCCTTCAGGATCCGAGTCTTGTGGAAGTCCAGAGGAAGTCGCCACTCATCCAGACCATCAAAGATGAAGAGGACCTGGAAGTCTTCAAAGCTGCAGATTCCTGCTTGTTTGGTTTCAGGGAAGAAGTGATGAACAAGTTCCACCAAGCTGAACTTCTCCTCTTTCAGCACATTCAGCTGTCTGAAAGTGAATGGAAATGTGAAGTGGAGGTTCTGGTGGGCTTTGCCTTCAGCCCAGTCCAGAGTGAACTTCTGTGTTAAGACTGTTTTCCCGATGCCAGCCACTCCCTTAGTCATCACGGTTCTGATTGGTTCTGGTCTTCCAGCTGGGAGTTGGAAGAGCTTTTCTTGTCTGATGCTTGTTTCTGCTCTGTCTGCTTTCCTGGATGCTGCTTCAATCTGTCTGACCTCATGTTCTTCATTCAGCTCTCCTCTTCCTCCCTCTGTGATGAAGAGCTCTGTGTAGATCTCATTCAGAAGGGTTGGGCTTCCTGCTTTAGCCATCCCCTCAAACACACACTGGAACTTCTTCTTCAGACCAGATTGGACTTCATGTCGACAAACTGCAGCAGCAGATCCTGAATGAAGACAACAAACAGTAAATCAAGTCTCTGCAGCCCTGAATGATGAGGGTTTGAATCCCTGTTGAGACATCAGTAAATCTTCATTTCTCAGCAGCTGAAACCTTCAGAGAAATCCTCTTACTGCTCTGCAGTCCATCAGCCAGCTCCTCCTGCTTCATTCTCCTCAGGAAATTCACTGTGATCTTCAACACTGACTCTCTGCTGCTCCTCTGCTCTTCATCTTCAGCCTCCAGCTCCTCCTCTTCCTCCCTGTGACTCAGAAGCTTCTGGATCTTCTTCAGCTCCTTCTTGACAAAAGTGACAATGTTGTCCTCCAGCAGCTGCAACAGAATTCCAGATGAATGAGCCAATCAGAGTGAAGTCATGGAGCCAAACATCAGCTCCATGTTGGACACTCTGACAATCCACTGGTCTGCAAAGTGCAGCATGGAGACAACTGTGGACAGAATGATGGAAAGTAGTTGTTGTTCATGTACAGACCAGAAAGATGGAGTCCAGCTGTGTTTGATGCTGCTGGACAGACGGACCACTGGGAGTCTCTGAGCTCTGCTGGTCCAGTCTGTGGAGAATCAGCAGCAATCAGCTCCATTCTGTCTGGACTGGTAGGTTGAAACCAAACTAACTAGAGTCATGTCACAGCTAGAATGTTCTACAAACAAGTCAGTTAAACTGAAGGTAAACTGAGTTCTAGACCGCTGCTCTACACCCACAACTGCAAACCCACACAAGAACAACACTTGTTAAATTTACAGATGACATTGCAGTGGTGGGGGCTGATTCTCTCTGGGATTAGATGGTTTATAGCAGCGGTCTTCAACTTAAATTTAAAGAGGTCCAGAAACCATTTTTTGAAGTAAAAGTCTGGGTGAAAAGTTTAAATATTCAGTGTAAAATATTTGTAAGTAGCAGAGGATTGTTGGCACATCTGAATATTAATATTATATTAATATCTAACTCTCACTTTAAATGAATTCAGTACAATTGAAAACTTTTTGACAGAATTTAATGGAACACAACATAAAACACACACGCACATACACACACAAACACACAACAGAAACACTACCAGGACAACTGCTGAGATCACCAAGATCCTAGATAAAGGAGGATCCACAGCCCTCATTAGCTTCTTCCACATAACTCTTTGTATTATAGAACAATTTGATTGATAGAAATCAATGTTGAACTAAAACTGGTTAAAGAGAGAAATTCTAAGAAAAACATTTCTCAGACTAAATTGGAAAACGTTTGACCTTCATGTCATTAAAGGGTTCTCTTTATTTTTTATTTTTAGTCCTTTCTTTACTGATTCACTTCATCAAGACTCCTTTCTTTCGCATGTGTCAAAGTCAAGGCCCGTGGCCCACATCCAGCCCAGCATGTAATTCTATCCATCCACCAAAATAATTTTATACTGTTGGTATTATTCACCTGGTGACTGGAGTGGCCGAGTCAAAGCCCAGACCTAAATCCCAGACCTCAACCTGTGGCTGCAATTGAAAAGGCCTGCTCATGTCTGTATCCTAGCAACCTGACAGAACTTGAACAGTTTTACAAAGACAAATGGAGCAAAACTGCTGCTAGTGTACAGAATGACTGAGACTTCTCCACACAGACTCAGTGCTGTGATTGCAGCCAAAGGTGAATCTACTAAATACTGACTTGGAGGAGGTGAATTATTATGAAAACATTCATATTTCATTTCATATTTTGTTTCACTGACATTGCTTTGTAAAATTCTGTTTTCACATCGACATTGAAGGTTTTTTTTGTAGTAAATGTTATTGACCATGAGTGATTTATGAAAGCAACAAAAGGGACAAACATCCAAAGGAGTGAAAACTTTAACAAGACACTGTAACTAGCAGATGATCAATAGTTACACTAAAACCATCATCATTTAACCCTTTCACGCTGTATGTCACTAATCACAAATTACTCTGAAATCCAGGACTCTACTACATTTAGTATCAACTTGAATAAAAATAAACACTGAAGAATATTTTTATATATTCAGAAATAATATCAGGCATTAAAGGATTAAATGTCGAATTCACTTCCAGAAATGTTGTTTCTGTTCTAACTTTGTTTAGTTCATCATCAAAATGAGGTTTTTCCAAAGCAGACTAGATCTAGATCCAGAAAGGTTAGATTTAGTCTGAAACATCTGAACACTTGATCTAATTCATGGAGATCAACACGGTTTAGCTGTTGGAGCACAGCAGCTACATTTATGAGGATGTTTTTCTACAGAGACAAAGAGAAAAAACTGAAAAGATTCTTCAAGCATTTCTGGACTGAGGAGAACATGTTCATCTGAATCTTCTCCAGAAACAGAAACCAGTGGAATTGTCAGACTTGGAGAAATCAGCCACACTATGAAACCAAAGTCAGACATTTCCACCAAGAAAATCTAGCAAACCAGAGAAAACTGGAACTTTTCTCCTGATTTGGTTGGAATCAGACTGGAGCTGCTGTCAGTCAGAGTCAGCAGTCAACATGTTTTCTTCTCCAACATCTCTGATGTCTCTCAGAGACTCTCAGAAGACTCAACTGAAAAGATCTCATCACACACATGATGCTCCAAGTGAGTCTGATCAGAGAGATCCAGAACTGAACCAGACCTCAAGTCCTTCATCTGAAAACTACAGATCATCTGAACTAGAATCCAGCCTCCTTTAACTCTGACAAACACTTACTGTTCCAGTCCTGGATGGATGTCCTTGAAGTCTGGAGGATAATACTTTGAATCGTCACTCCTGTAGGAAACACCGCTGGATCCAGATCCAGGTCCAGGTCCAGGTCTCTGTTGAATCCTGATGGACAAACAATAGTTTTATTAGAAACTCATCTCTTCTGTTCATCAGATTCTCTTCATGTTGAACTATTGAACTCAGATCATGAACAGACTGATCTGCAGTGAGACAGTCTGTTCTAACGCCCCCTTCTGACAACTGTGTGACACTGCATGCAGGGATTGTCACTGGAACCATGTCTTTGATTGTGGATAAAACACAAATCCTAAATGTCACATTAGTTTATAGATGATACTGTCTTATTCTGAAAAACAGGATTGTTTTCAAAGGCATCAGGCTGAACCAGATAGGAGACTTTTCTACATGTCATCAAATCAGTAGAACATCTATGTTAGGAATAATTAGAAACAGAATAGTTAGAAACTCCCTGTTACATTTTATTACACTAACTTTTACTTTTTTTACATTAATGGTTTAAACTTGATTCACTATGTTTTATCATCTCAAAATAATCTTACATTTGAAGAAAGCACAACCCAGACTATTGTCTGGTAACATTCCTTCAGCATCCTCCCTTTTCATCTCTGTGTGTCCCGGTGTTTGTGCTCTGGCAAATGTCTGTGATGACCTCAGAGAGATCTGACACTTTAGGCTCTCTGACCTTCAACTATCTAGCCTGCACAACCTGTGAGTGTGATTTTCACACCATGGTCCATCGGACCATCTTCTGAATATGCAAATGCAAAGTATATACACCAAGCCCATTTCTGAGTTTCTTTGATGCGGCAACCCTGTTCATCTGTCTGTAACCCAAATTTGTGCTGTTTTTGTGGAGTAAATCTTCACTAAAGATAAGTAACTGTCTCTGAGTCATTATTCATTCATTTCTGTGTGCAGGAAACTGAAGGGAACGAACCAACCTAATGTACCTATTTCACAGTCCTGTTTAGAATCTCCAGTTTCCCGTCGGACCCATTTATCCAAATGCTTGATTTATGTACGATCCTGACTTTCCACATACTTCCAAACTTTATGAAAAGCTTTCCGGACCTGAGCAATGTGCTTTCTTTCTGTCTTTGGTAGATCTTGTGAATGATCCCCCCCTCTTTTTTGTGAATACAGCTGTCCTGAGAACCAGCTTTTCAATTTCAATCACAACCCAGAGCTCCCACCCAAGTAACCCGTTTTATGGATTCTCCAGCACTGAATCTAATCAGCAGAAAAACGCTTGGAGAATCAGAAAAGATTTCTAATTGTTTGTCAACTGAGTCACTATTTTTATTTTAGAACGAGGCATTAATCAAAGCGAGCACCCGACACAGAAGCTGTCGAAGAAAGACAGAGACATAAAAAGCGTTACACACACGGCTTCCACGAAGCCTTGGCCTTCACAAGGCAATTTCCTCCATTTGTCTTTTTCCGTCCTGAGGAAAGTCTAACCGGCCCATCACAGGGAAAATTGTATTTATCCAATTCCGTCCTCCCATCCGAGGAAATTCAAACCGGTCCCATGACAGGGCAAAATTTAACTTATTCAATTCCATCCTCATGTGCGAGGGAATACAAACAGATACCGACGACACAGTTGGTGGTAAAAATAACTTCCGCTTCATTTTATTCTTCTCCTTTCCCACCACGAAGGGAATGACCCTACACACGCAGCCTCGCGCGCCGCCCACACTCCTTTTTCTGAGCGCAAAGGAGGACACGTGCACGCGCAGCATTCTGGCTGCAACCGTCTCTCTATTCTTCCCTGAGAGATGATGCACACGCACAAGAACACAGACAAAATCAACACAACACCCTAACAAGTAAAGAAAGGACAGACTTTCTGTGTGGCATACTCACTTTGAGCAAAAAGTCCAAACAAAGAAACTCAGAAATGGGCTTGGTATATATACTTTGCATTTGCATATTCAGAAGATGGTCCGATGGACCATGGTGTGAAAATCACACTCACAGGTTGTTGCAGACTAGATAGTTGAAGGTCAGAGAGCCTAAAGTGTCAGATCTCTCTGAGGTTATCACAGACATTTGCCAGAGCACAAACACCGGGACACACAGAGATGAAGAGGGAGGATGCTGAAGGAATGTTTCCAGACAATAGTCTGGGTTGTGCTTTCTTCAAATGTAAGACAATTTTGAGATGATAAAACATAGTGAATCAAGTTTAAACCATTAATGTGATGAAAAGTAAAAGTTAGTGTAATTAAAGCCGCAAGCGGCGTTGTATGGCCCGCCGATGCAACCCGTCTTCTACGCCCAACTCTATGCACCACCGCCGCCCTCACCGCACTCACCGCCCACTTTTGATAAAGGCTAGTCAAAGCTGCATTTGCTAATTGTCATGTAATGAATGACATAGTTCAGAATGCTTGTTCATGACACTGTGCGACAGTGCGTTTTACGACAGTGCGATCTACGGCAGTCGAGTTGGATGTGCGTGTCTGGAGAGTGTTAATAAAAGTGTCTGCTGCTGACCCCGAACTATTGCCACTCGTCATTCCACATGGTGTCAGAAGTGACCTGGACAGAACCAACGTCGAATACGGAGTAAGAAGACAAAGAACTGAGAGAAATGGCTAAATTTAATCCGCCCGCCAATTTTCCCTTTGATAAGCCGACTGAATGGCCGGACTGGAGACGGCGCTTTGAGCGATACAGAATCGCCACAAAACTCAACAAGGATGAGGGGACGGTGCAGGTGAGCTGCCTCATCTATGCAATGGGCGCTGAAGCGGAGAATATTTTTAAGTCGTTTACATTTAACGAGGAGGGCGACAGAGACAAAATCGAGGTCGTCCTAGCAAAGTTCGACGACTATTTTTTCCCGCGGCGGAATGTGATTCACGAAAGAGCGTGCTTTCACCAGCGCGTGCAGCGGACAGGTGAGAAAGCAGAGAGTTTTATCCGAGCACTCTATGAACTGTCAGAGCACTGTGACTTTGGAGCAGCCAGAGAGGAGCACATCCGGGACCGGATCGTGGTGGGGATCCAGGATAAATAGCTCTCACGCAGGCTACAGTTGATGTCGGATTTAACTTTGGCGCTCACAGCTCAGACTGTACGGCAAGAGGTTGCAGCACAAGTGAGTCTGCAAGGGGACACGGCGGCGGTTCAAGAGGTGCGGCACAGAAATAAAAACACAAACTGGAGACAACAGCATAAACCAGGCAAGTCAAACGCACACAGTAAATGGGGGGAACCTGCGAAGAAATGCGGAAGATGTGGAAAGCTGCCACACAGAGGGGAGGAGAAATGTCCAGCTTCAAAAGCCAAGTGCCATAACTGCCACAAGATGGGGCATTGGGCCAGAGCATGTCGCAGCAGCAGGTCAGTGAATGAGGTCACTGAAGCACAGGAAGGGGAGCAGACCTCCTACTTTCTCGGCTCCATATGCGATGCAAAAGGAAAAAAGTCTGAAGCATGGACGGTGTTGCTTCAAGTTGAATCTGTTCCTGTCCAATTTAAGATTGACACAGGGGCTGATGTCAATATTATAAATGAGGACACATTTCAAGCCCTAGACACAGGAAAGGTGTTACATCCACCTGACCTCCCACTAGACAGTCCCGGAGGAGAACTGTTCTGCCTTGGTTACTTTGATGCTGCAGTAAGCTACAAAAACAAGAGCTACACATCAAAAAATATGTAGTGCATGGGCATAGAGTCAACAATCTGCTCAGCCGCTCTCTGTCTGTAGAAATGAACCTCGTGAGAAGAGTAGATGAGATCGCAAACTTTACAAATGAACAAACGACCGGCAGTCAGCCCTTTGGGGAACACGGTATTTTAAAAACAGCTCCAGTAAAAATTGAATTAAAAGAAGGTGCTGTGCCACACGCAGTTCACACAGCAAGGCGTGTACCATTCCCCATGCTACAGAAAGCGAAAGAGGAGCTGGTAAGGATGGAGCAAAATTACATTATTAAAGGCGTAATAAAACCGACAGAATGGTGCGCTCCAATGGTGCCAGTCTTAAAAAACATACAGGCAAAGCCAGGATCTGTGTTGATCTAACAAGACTCAATAAGTCGGTAAAAAGAGAGCGGTACATCCTTCCAACATCAGATGAAATAACATCTAAGTTGAGTGGTGCCACGGTGTTCTCATCTCTAGATGCTGCAAGTGGGTTCTGGCAGATTCCCCTGCACCCAGATAGCTGCGAGTTGACAACATTTATAACACCATTTGGCAGGTACTGCTTCAAAAGACTGCCATTTGGCATCACCAGTGCGCCAGAAACTTTCCAACGCAAAATGCTGGAAACTCTGGAGGGTTTGGAGGGTGTCGACCATCTTGGTGCATGGCGCCACCATGGAAGAACATGACGCGCGTTTGGAAAGGGTCCTACGTCGAATCGACTCAGCAGGCCTTAAACTCAACAAAGAGAAATGCTCCTTGAGGCAGAGCCAGCTGAGATTTCTGGGTCACCTGATCGATAAGTCAGGAGTAAGGCCAGACCCTGAGAAAGTGGAGGCAATTAACCAGCTAGCCCCACCTCAAAACGTTCAGGAACTGAAACGGGTGCTAGGCATGGTTAACTACTTGGGCAAGTACATCCCTTCACTAGCAACGGTCGGACAACCCCATTTCGATCTCCTGAGAACGAAAAATGCATGGGCCTGGGGTCCTTCGCAACAGTCAGCGTTCGATAACATCAAGGTAATGTTAACAACAGCCCCGGTCCTAACCTTCTATGATGTAACAAAACAGACTGCGGTTTCCGCAGACGCCAGCAGCTATGGGCTGGGCGCTGTACTACTCCAGCTTCATGGAGAAGAGTGGAGGCCAGTTGCCTACTGCTCCCGTCGCCTATCAGAGGCTGAGACTAGATATGCTCAAATTGAGAAGGAATGTCTAGCCGGCGTGTGGGCCTGTGAAAAGTTTGATAAATACTTGCGAGGTCTGGATCGATTCAGGCTAGAGACCGACCACAGACCCTTAGTGCCCCTGGTGAACAGCCGTAGCTTAGATGACGTTCCTCTGAGATGTCAACGCCTTCTTATGCGGCTCATGAGGTATAACCCAGAGGCTGTCTATGTACCAGGCAAGACCCTCGTTGTTGCAGACACCCTGTCACGTTGTCCTCAGGCTCGTACCAGAGAGCCCACAGATATGCACAGCGAGATTGAATGTTATGTAGCCATGGTAGTTCAAGGCATTCCTGCCTCTCCGAGTCGTATAGATGGCATCAGAGCAGCCACAGCCAAAGACAGTGAACTTCAAACCGTCATCGAGCTGGTAAGAAAAGGCTGGCCTGAATACAAAGACAACGTTCCTATGAATGTCCGAGCGTACATGAAAGTTAAAAACGAGCTGTCAGAGACCAACGGCCTTCTCATCCGTGGCTGTAGAATTGTCATCCCTAAGTCTGAAAGGGGGGAGATTCTGAAGAAAATTCATGCAGGACACCAAGGGCTCACAAAATGCAGAGAGAGGGCTAACTCATCTGTTTGGTGGCCTGGTCTTTCAGCAGAGTTAAAGAACACAGTGATGCAATGTCAGACCTGTCAAGAACAGAAGCGTTCTCAACAGAAAGAACCACTCATCTCTACCCCTCTACCAGATCATCCCTGGAAAAGAATTGGACTGGATCTCTGCGAATACAACAAGAATAATTATCTCATAGTATCAGACTACTACTCCAGTTTCTTGGAGATATTACATCTGCCATCCACCACAAGCTTCCAAGTCATTCAGAGACTAAAAGCCACATTTGCCAGATTTGGGATTCCAGACGAAGTGGTGAGTGACAATGGACCTCAGTTTTCCTGTGCAGAATTCAGAGAATTTGCTAAAGACATGGATTTCCAACACCTTACATCAAGTCCTCATCACCCTCAAGGAAACGGACATGCAGAAAGAGCAGTGCAAACCGCTAAGAAGATTCTCAGGCAGGAGGATCCACTCAGTGCTCTCATGTGCTACAGGTCAACTCCCTGCTCCAGTACAGGAGTCAGCCCAGCAGAGCTCCTCATGGGGAGAAAGATCCGCACAACACTTCTCACCCTGGAGAAGAATCTCCAACCAAAATGGCCAGACAGAAAGACTGTTTTCCAACGAGACGCTGCGGAAAAGACTAAAGCTTTCTACTACAACCGTCGTCATGGCGCCAGACCTCTTCCTGTTCTACGTCCAGGGGAAACTGTTCTTACCAAGCTGGATCAGGAGAAGAACTGGTCGACTCCAGCAGTCGTCTCGAAGGAGTGTATAACTCCCAGATCATACCTTTTGGAAACTCCACAGGGTGTGATGTTTCGCCGTAACCGTCGTCATCTTCGCAGCAACACCCCACAGCAGGTTGTCACTGCTGCTCTTCCTACTTCAGCTGAGCCGTCTGAGGTGGAGCCTGTTCCTTCAGCCACTACTCCTGCCTCAGAGACTGCGCTTCAACCTCAGGTCTTCCCAGCTGCAAGTTCTCCAGCAGCTGCGTTAAAGACTGTGTACACACGTTCTGGACGGATGAGCAAACCCGTCAAGAGACTGGACTTATAGTCTCTATGCTGTGCAATGTGCACAATATGGCCTTTGGGGGGTTGTTTCAGAAAAAAAAGGGGGAGAAGACCCAGCAGAAGACAAGACAGAAGATAAAGATGGACTAAGTTTAAGTTTTATAAACGTTGAAATATGTTCTCTACTAATTATTTTATTTTGAAAAAAGGGGAGATGTCATGTAATTAATGACATAGTTCAGAATGCTTGTTCACGACACTGCGACAGTGTGTTTTACGACAGTGCGATCTACGGCAGTCGAGTTGGATGTGCATGTCTGGAGAGTGTTAATAAAAGTGTCTGCTGCTAACCCCAAACTATTGCCACTCGTCATTCCACACTAATAATCCTAACTTTGCTACCTTTTCTGATTTGGCTAAAAGTGCTAGCATCATCAACTCTCTCTGAAAAACACATTGCTCATTAAGCTAACTATGCCAACAATGCAAGTTATGCTAATGAAGGAATATATATTTTTGTGTTCTTATTTCTTTTAGGTTTTTGTCTTATCTTTTTATTTCAGCATGAGATTGTTTTCAGATTAAGTGTGGGAGCTCCCGGACTTTGAATTTCAAAGGGACATCCTGTCTCTTTTCCCTGTAAGCTCCAGAACTCACCCCCTGCAGAGACACCTGGAGTTCCTAAGGCCAGTGGAACTGTGGCTGCAGCCTGACAATGGATCATGAAATCTAGCATTTCATGGGAACTTCTAAAATGCAGATTCACATGTGGCAGACCAAAGAATTGAGACTGACGCCTGTGGAGAAGGTTCCGGACGGATGCTGAACTCCCATGGGGACACAGTTGGGGGTCGGACACATCCGTCTGCCAGAGTAACCCCCCCTGGAACTTTTCCACGGCAAATGGATGCTGGGACCAAATATGGACTGAGGGAAGTGACCGGACCTTTCGGACCAGCCAATCTACGCGTGCAGGAGGAGGAGTGAAGCGGCCATGTTCCTTCCTGGAGGAGGAGACTGCAGCCACGAAATCAAAACCACTGATCAGGCTGATGCTCTGTGTTCTCTCTTTGAAAAGGCTGGCATGGTCAGTCGCCAGTTAACTAGGCGCTGTGCCAGCCCTGGAAACTCCTGAGAACCCGGGCGCTCGTTATGATTTTGGGGCGTTTTACTATGCTTTAGAAATATTGTTAGGGAAATAAATTTTGTTTATCTTTTATCCGAACGAATCCGTGGTTTTCTTGTTTTCTACTTTTTTTAAACACGTAAAGAAAATATCTACAAAAGCGACTAGATAGTTTCTCCTTCAGCTAACATAGCTAAAAGTGCTAGCATAGTGATGAGCATCATCAACTGACTCAGAAAAACACATTGCTCCATTTGTGAGAGCTATATGTCATAAGCTAGTAAAAAAAACATTTTTTTCAAAATAGCAGCTTTTGAGTTCATTTAATCTCAATAGCCACCATTTGGTGTTTTGGTCGCCTCGGGATGAGGAATAGATCCAGGTAAGTTTCCGACGAATTGAAAAAAGCAACACGCCCACATTCCCTATATGTCCATATCCAGTAATATGCAATGTATTCAGCTTCAGGCAGGAATGCATGCTTTCAAATTTCACAGTATTCCATTGAAAAACACAAGAGTTAAAACAGTGCGCCACTTTGCTAGCTCGCCACGCGCACGCCGTTCAAAATCTACAACTTCTAATTCCAACATTTTTTTCACAGAAGCTTGCCACTGATGCCCAACAAGTTTCGAGATGATTGTTAAAAATTCCAACGACAAGTTTACGTTTGAATCTGGTGGTAAAGGTGTTTTTTATAGAAAATCCATGATGGCGGCCTTTTACCAAGGTCAAAGGTCAACGACACTTCTGTGGTGTTTGTAGACTGGAGCTGGCAGCAAGTGTGTGCAATTGCGTGAAAATCGCTCAAACAAAAGTGTCTTTTCCCCATATCGTGGGAAAACACAAAAATCGCCAATTCTCAGAGTTCGCCACAAAATGGCCGCCAAGCCGTAGGTCATGTGGCCATCCCATAATGATTTCAAAACTTCTTTGGGATATCCCCGACACGTGTGTCTTGGTTTCGCGGCTGTATTTTGAAGTACATTTTGTCGGGCCCCATACGCGATTTTCGGCCCATTCATTTTTTGGACGGGATCGCTGGCCGTGATGTCATCGTCTTCGGGGGGGTGACGTTGACTTTGTGGAAAATTCATTTGCAATTTATCCCAGGTGTGTGCACGTTTTGGTGACTTTTCCAGCATGCGGCGGGGGTCAAATTCTCGCTGAAAGGCGGCAAAGTCGTCGTTCCAACTGCAAAAACAATCTGGTCCTTGCAGTCAGTGATGCTGCTGCGGGCCATAATAAAATGTAAAAGGGAGTTTCTAACTATTCTGTTTCTAATCATTCCTAACAAATGTTGAACTGAGAGTGTTGAAGAATGAAATTCTAAGTAACAGATTGATTAGACTGATATGGAAATCTTGATGTCATTGATGGACAAATAGAATGTGAAGTTCAGCTTTAAACAGGGTTCATACGGTGATGAAAACCTGGAAAAGTTCTGAAAATGTCATTTCTAGATCCTTGAAAAGTTTGTGAACAAAGAAATCTTGGGAAAAGTCATGAAATGTTCATATTTTGGATGCAAAAACCTAAAAATAAAGTAGTTTAACATGAGATTTTAAGTGAAATTGTGTCAGAAGTTCAACCTGGAACTATCAGTGATGAGAGTTTCTGTTGGAGTAAAGCAGGTGGAACTTTCATCAGTTCAGCGCGTGACCCTTTCTACTTGATCAGAGAGATCCAGAACTGAACCAGACCTCAAGTCCTTCATCTGAAAACTACAGATCATCTGAACTAGAATCCAGAATCCTTTAACTCTGACAAACACTCACTGTTCCAGTCCTGGACGGATGTCCTTGAAGTTAGGATTAAAATCCTTTGAAAAGTCACTCCTGTTGGACAAACTGCTGGATCCAGATCCAAGTCCAGGTCCAAGTCCAGGTCCAGATCCTGATCCAGGTCCAGGTTGGTTCCTGTGGAGAATGCAGGTTGCTGGTGTGAGTCCTGAGCTCTGACATGGAGAAGATCATGGACAGTTGGAGATGTTCATCTCACCTCTGAGCTTTGCTCTGGTTGTCATGGTTACCATCTCTGCTTTTAGAGGGAGGGGCTCCCTCCTGTGGCTCCTCCCACTGATCCATGCTGCTGGATTGACTGGATCCACATCAGCTCACACACACCTTCACCTGCAGAGGAAACCCTCCTCATCATCAGAGGAAGCTGCCATCAGCTGCTGCACTTCTGCTCTCCCTCCAGCAGGTGGAGACATGGAGCTGCAGCAGCAACATTTCCATTCAGTCACTTTGACACAGAAACAACAAACTTCCTGTTTCTACACTTCAGGAAACATGAAGCATCAAGAAAAACAGACAGAAATCAAAGAATGAGGAGAAAAGAAAGAAAGACATGAATTCTTCCTCTCAAAGCTCCAACAGAGACTTTGATTCCACTGTTGAACCTCTGAACTGGAAAGAATTACAGGTTACTTGTTCTAAAGTAATCCATTACCTTACAGGATTACTCTCTGGAAACTGTAACATGAGTCCTGAGTTACTTTTTAGTTTCTGTAGAACAGCTGCAGAAGAAAAACTTTTCCACAGAGTTGTTCTCATTTCTATGAAGGATGATTTGGTTTCATGAAGATTTCTAATCATAAAGTTTATTTCTGGTAAAGTGGAAACAATGGAAACACAATCGGAGGATCAGAATTCAGCTGAAGTGAGTTTAGTCCATGAAAAGAAAACTTAGGCTGTGTTCAGACTGGACACATTTGGTTTAAAGTGAACCAGAGTTTGTTTCCTGATAATCTGGAACAAATGTTCAGTCTGAATCCACCCAAGTGGATCCTGTTCTGGACCAGGAACCGCTCTCTGACCCGTCTGTGGAGGTGGTCTCAAACAGAGAACTACAGGCCTGTGAGCCTCAGGAACAAACGCTTTCATTAAAGCAGGTTCTACCACGGAGAACTAGGACCGCCTTAAAAAGAAAACTACACATTTACAAGAATAAAGTTAGACATTTAGGAGACAAAGTGGTCATTCTACACAAAGAAAGTTGTAGAATTATGAGAAAAAAGTCAGAATTGTAGGACTTTATTCTGATAAATGTATTTCTTTGTTATTTTGATGGAGGCTCCAATTCTCTGTCCTAAAGTTCAAATGACTGAACTAGAAAAACTAGACACACAACTCTGTCCAAAAACACACAAAACACACCATGAGGAAGACAACAACTAAAGTTTAGAGTCTATGAAGACTAACAGCTAAATCATTGAAGATGATCTGAAAAATAGAATTGATAGTTGAAGAAAAGCAGAAAAATCTTTGTTTTCATCCACTAAGGCCTCATGGTCTCTCTGCTCCAAACATTTCTATTCTAGGTTGTTGGTCTGATGGAATCCCAGAGTTCCTGAACATGGAAGGAGGAAATAGGACTCTGTTCCAGCACACAGTTACCTGGAACTGTAATCTATTACTTTAGGAAGGAGTTCTCCCACAGACTGGATGGAGGAGAACAGGAAGGTTTGGAGTCAGAAATGAAAAAAGCCAACAAGCATCAGCTGATTGTTGTTGAGGTGATGAAGAAGAGTCCTCCATGTTGTTGATCCAACAATGATGAAGCTTTGGAAACAGCAGAGGGAGGAGAGTTTGCAGAGAAAGAAGAAGATCTTCTCCAAACATTCAGAAACAAACAGTCAAGTTAGTGAAGACAAAGTTCCAGAAACAAACTCACTTCAGTTTCTGCAAAGAGATGAAGAGGAAGAAGAGTCTCCCTCACCGTGTCAACGCAGCTGCAGCACTGATCACTGACTCACAACCAGGAAGAGTCCACCTGGATGGAGGCGGGGCAGCACAGGTGGGCGGGGCAGCAGGTGGAGCAGCCTCAACCAGGAACCTGCTAGTCACTGGGAGGAGGGGCGGAGCTTCAAGCTGTCAGATTGACAGATAGTTGATGTCAGTGAAGGTCATGTGACCTTCTGCTTCCTGTTCTCCTCCTTCCAGACGTGCATGACCCCCCCTCATTTGTCATCTACTGACACTGAAGCAGAAACTCCTGATGGAGCTGAAGGGAGGGGCCTGACTATTTCCTGGAAACAGCTCCTTCTGATCATCAGTCAGAACAGCCGTTGGAGGCAGAGATTTGATCCCAAAGAGAACATCAAAGTGAAAGAATGTGGATCTTCCAGATCTGTCAGAGCTTCCAGGAAAAACTCGGACAGATTCCAACAGAGAGAAAGATGTGAGGAGCAGAAAAACACTTTAGTTTGACACTTTGATCACTGCAGGAAGTTTAGAAAAAGGCCAGAAAAAGAGTCCCACTGATCTCTCCAAAGCTCCAAATCTCTGTTTTCCTCCAAGGATCAGGATCTTCAGGTGTTTCTCTTCTCCACTTCATACCTGCTGATCTTCCTCCAACCACCTGAGTCTGTTTTCTCTTCCTGTGCTCTTTCAGCTCTCTGCAGAGACTTTCCTCCTCGTCTGTCTTCCTCATCCATTCCTTTGCTGTCAGATCAACTGTCAGCTTGTTGCATCACATGTTGGAGTTTGGAGCAGGAGCTCTGATGCCTTCATGGTCGTCTGTTCAAAGCAGAAATGTTCCTTGGAGCTCAAACACATCATCAGCTTTTAGGAATTGATCTGCAGACATCAACATTGTTCTGATTTGATGGAACATTCCTAGATTCTCTGGGAAGGTTTCCATCTTTTCGGATCACATTGTTGACTGACAGCTCTGCTCTGACCTCTGACCTCTTTACTGCTGACACAAACATCAACATTCAGACTGTTTGGAACAAGAGTCTGAGCCTGAGAGCAGCTCTGACTGAAAGAATGTGGATCTTCCAGATGCTCTGTGGGACTTTTTCTCTGCTTTAGTCTGGAAGAATGTTCTGCAGCAGAACCACATTCCTGAATGACGTCTTTGTTCCTCAGTAACAGGAAGTGTTTGAACGGCTGCAGATTCTTCAGAACATCAAGGTTTCCTGCAGCTGGAATGAAGGAGTGCTGCCCCCTGGTGGACAGGAACTCAGCAGTGCAGCTTCAGGATGGAGTCGGTTCCAACAGATCAGATCAACGTTCTGCTCTCTGCTAAAGAGGCCGTTTCATCAGCTGGGAGTCTGTTGGAGGTTCTAGGATCACAGCACGGGTTCTGCAGCTTCTCCTCCAGGAGGGTGGAGACCACTTTCTCCACCATTCTGATCACAGTCTCCATGAAACCATGAAGAAGAGCTGTGAAGAAGAAGAAGATCCTCCTGAGATGTGAGCAAACCTGGAGGACGACTAGAAGAAACGTCTGATCTGTGAGAGTTTGAGCTCCAAGATGGAGTTTGTTTGTGAAGAGGACACATGTCTTCTGTCCTCTCCCACTTTTTCACACTCCTGAACGTCTTCATTCCACCACCAAGTCTCCTGATCTCCTCATTCCAGATGAAAGACAGAGGACCTTCTACCAGTCTCCATGATGACTTTAGCTGAAGACAGCAAAGAGTCCAAACATCCACACAACACTTGTATTGTTTAAATGTGTTTTGAACATCTAGTTCCAGAAATAGTTAAACCAAATCAGAACAAACAAGCTCCTTTTTTCTCCTCATGATTCTTGATTCTGTAAATCTGCTCAGTACAGACTGAAAGCAGGAAGGAGGGACGACGCAGAAATCACTGGACTGGAAGAGGAACTGAAGAAGAAGAGGGACAGTCTGACCCTGCAGGTCCATGAGCATCAGGAGCTGCTGAACATCAAGCTGGGCCTGGACCTGGAGATCGCCACCTATGGGGGGCTTCTGGAGAACGAGGAGGAGAGGTAGGAGAGGCAGCAGGTCTGCATGACATGGAAATGTGGGAGGAGTGTCCTAACGGCGGTTTCTGCTCCTCCTTTCACAGCTTCAAGGACATCCACACAGGTGAGAACCTCTCTGTCTTTGGTTGGTCTGTTTCCACCAGGGGTCTCAAACTCATTTTACCTGGGGGCCACTGAAGGCGGGGTCTAGCTGAGGGAGGGCCGCAACTTCAACACACACACACACACTACTTGTGAGTGTCTGAGAGACAATAAATTTGTATGGAACATGTAATATACTATTAACTAAACTCTATTATTCACTGTTTTTCTGTACAAAATGTACTTATTAAACTCAAATAAAATACGTAAATATAAAAGTAAATAAATCAGTGATACATTTCTGTTTATTTATTCTTCTATATCTGCTGTTTTCTCATTTAAACGTCCTCATTAACACAGTTCAGTTAAACTGTTGAATTCTAACTATTAAACACTAAAGAAGACTCCAGTTCTACAGTTCTGTAAATCCATCAATGGTTCTTCTGAACACGGTTCTCTTGTCTTCTCACTGATGGACACTTGGCAGCACTTCCTCCCAAACAGCTGAGACCCTCAGTGTGGATGAAGATGATTGACAGGAAATCTGGACTGAACTTGGACTGATTGACATTGAAGGTGGAGTCAGAGAGGATGTGATCCCAATGCTGAGTCTGTGTTGAATGTTTTTTTAAGTTTACATTTTAAAACACAAATTAGTAAAGAGAAACCAAATTCAGTAACCATTTCTTATGACTTTTTGCACATTTAAACCCTGGTCACTAGGTATTGTAGAGCAGCCGGTCAGACACTCCTATATTTTTATAAAAAACAGATATAAATTCATGTTGGTGACACCAAATATGTGCAGCCCAGATGCACAATAAGCGTGTTTGAGATCACCCAGGTGGACGAAACGGTGCACTGATCACCTGGTGAGTGACGGATGTTTTAGCTCCAACATCACCTGTCAATCATCACAAAAATATCACCAGAAAGGGGCGGGATCAAGGCCCCAACCTGAGCTGGAAACTTAGTACTGCACTGACTGCAAGTCACCAATTGACAACGAAACAATGCATTATGGGAAATGTGTGGTTTCACCCCCCCCAGGCAGATCCAGCAGGCGCTGGTTCATCTCACGTCTATCGTTGCATTTTCTCCACGTGTTTTCAGTGTTTCTCAGACTACATCGTGTTGTTGCTCACACGTGTTTAATGCTAAAGCCCCGTTAGCTGTCACGCTATGTCCCCCCCCCCCCAAGAGTCATTTACTCCACTGTGATTGGTTGGTTCTTCAGCTCCGCGCACAAAATTGAAAAGGTGTCATTCATACAGACTGGCGGGCCGCATTAACATTAAACTTTCATATTAAGGCGGGGGCCACAAAATATCATCTTGGGGGCCGCAAATAGCCCGCGGGCCGCGAGTTTGAGACCCCTGATTTACACCCAACAGAAACACTCACAGCATCACTGAGGGGGGGGTCACACAGGAAGTTCCAGCACCAGTCCGTCTATCAGAAAAAGAAACATCCTTTGTTGGAGTGGTGCGCCCCCTGGTGGAGGATTCCTGTAGTAATCAGTGGATGTAAAAGGCAAGTTTATTTGTAGCACAATTCATACACAAAGTAATTCAAGGTGCTTCACAAAACAGAAACATGCATTAAAATCACATCATAGAAATAATCAACATAAAATTTACTTTAAAAGAAAAGATAAAATTAGAAAATTGGTTTAAAAATAAAGGAAGGACAGAAAAGTGCAGATAGGACCTTTCAGTCATATACACGGCTAAACAGAAATGTTTTCAGTCTAGATTTGAACATGAACACAGAAGAGGCCTGTCTTACGGCTTCAGGGAGGCTGTTCCAGATTTTAGCTGCAGAATATTGAAACGCTGATTCCCCTTGTTTAGTTCTGACTCTGGGAATCAACAGGAGGCCGGACCCTGAGGTCCTCAGAGTACCAGATGGTTCATATGGCACTAACATGTCAGAGATGTACTTTGGGGCGTGGCCATGGAGAGACTTGTACACAAGCAGAGCTGCTTTGAAGTCTATTCTAAAAGATTCTGAAACATTTCCTTCTATCTCCCTGAACCAGAATGAAGCAGTTTCCTGTCCTGTTGCCATGGTAACCAGCCTTCCCTGTCACCCCCTGATCCGGTTGGAGGTGGAACCCTGGTGGAGTTCCTGTAACAGCGTCCAGCTGCAGCTGGGTTGCTGGTTCCACGGCTGGAGGTCTCCACATGTGTAATCTAACGGAGCGGTTCTGCAGCTGCTGTGCCTCCTGCAGGTTCGATTCCCGTCCACCGATGGAAAATGATGCAGAGGAACATTTCTGTTTATCAGTCAGAAATGACGTCAGCGCACGTGAGCCTCCTGTGGCTGCAGATGGTGGAAACACCGACAGGTTTTCCTCAAATCCCTCATCCTTGGGATGAATTTCACATTCCTGAGGACATGGTGGACTGACAAACTCAGAGTTTGAAGCCTGGAAAGCTTCGCTTCTCCGTTTCCATTCATGAGATTCTGCATCATCCTGAAGGAGGTTGAAACTCCAGGTAAACAGGTGACAGCGCCCTCTAGCGGCTGATGTCTCTCACTGCAGAGTCCTTTGGCTTTGGAGACAAACATCATTTCATACAGTTAGAGAGAATCTGGGCTTTCAGAGGTTTGTGGAATTTTATGGAATAAATATTTCTGTAATTAATAAAATATCAAATGAATCTCATTCTCTGACTGAAGTTAATTGAGGACAGTTCCTTTTAGAACCTCAATAAAAAAGTAGAAAAAACAGAAACACTTCTCTAAATTACTTCTCAACCACCAGAGTCTCTCAGTCCAGAAGGTATTTGGATAGATTTGAAATGCTCTTCTTGTCGGTCGTTGAATGGAAAGTGTTGACGTTTGTTCCAGGCAGCAGATTGGAATATGCAGCTGTTTGGCGCCCTCTCGTGGCAGTCACCGGTAACTGCAGCTGCTGTGCCTCCTGCAGGTTTGATTCCCGTCCAACGATGGAAAATGATTTTTATTAAAACTTTATTGACAAACAACATAATACAACAACAATGTGAATGTCTCAGGGGGAATTGAAATGTGTACATGTTGCAGAAAAATATAAAAAATAAAACAAAAATTATATATATATATATATATATATATATATATATATATATATATATATATATATATATATACACACACATCCATAAACAACATAAGAGAAAAGGACAACATAAGAGAAAAGGAAAAATACATTCAAAAACCTTTGGGGTTTAATTCATTTTAAAATTTTTCAAAAATCAAATTAGTTGGAATTTCCTTTTGGTTTTGCAGATGTTTGATAATGGTTCAGTACTGATTGAATTCACTCTAAAAATGCTGGAATTTAGGTTTGGAGTTCAACCATTTGGCTTTATGAATATGGAATTTAGCTAATAATAAAAACAATTGTGTAATAAAGATACAAACTTTGTCTACTTTGACATTGTTTGGTCAAACTAGAGGAAACTGATGCTTCAAGTCATTTTTATTGTAAAAGCAAATACAAATCTAAAGTAAAAATGTATTAAAGTACATCCTGTTAAATTTAAGAGAAAACGAAGTTCAGTAAGTAAAAAAAAACTAAAAGAGGTAAAGGAAAGTTTCAGCCTGTAGGGGGCGCTGTGTCAATAAGGTCCCAGCTGTGGCACCGGAGCTGTTTTTGGATGAGATGCACGCGGAGCGCGGGATCAGGCAGAGCTGGAGAGCCATCAGAAAACTAGTGATCCATCTCAACAATCTGCTCCCAGAATCTAGTTAAAGGATCCAAACCACGGAGGCAGCAGGAAGATTCCAGCAGAATGCGGGGGGGCAGAGTTATTATTGGGATCCGCTGGGTGTTAAGCGCCGGATGCGCGCTCCCGCCTCAGCTGCGCGCTCCCGCGTCAGCTGCGCGCTCCCGCCTCAGCTGCGCGCTCCCGCGTCAGCTGCGCGCTCCCGCCTCAGCTGCGCGCTCCCGCGTCAGCTGCGCGCTCCCGCCTCAGCTGCGCGCTCCCGCGTCAGCTGCGCGCTCCCGCCTCAGCTGCGCGCTCCCGCGTCAGCTGCCAGTAGTAACTTCCATCAGTTCCTTGAATGTCAGATTCTAAATACAATATTCTGATCTCCCTTTAACTTCAGCTTTGAACATTTATGTAAACTCCGTGATCTCTATCACTCTATAAAATAGTTTCTTTGTAACATATAATCATATTTACAGGATGATGAAGACGTCAATAAAATGTCAGTTTTCTAGCAGTTAAACTTGCATTACTTACATCCATAAATGTAAATATTCACTATATCTCCTACAATCAAGCATTAATCAGAAATCTGCATTTAACATGCGTTATAAACCAGAACAACATCTTGTTTCAATGTTTCATTAAATATATAATAAATTAAGTTCAGGGCAGAGTCTGCCCCCCCCCCCCCCCCCGCACTGTTCAAAGCTGTTAGACAATAAAGATCTACTCTTTCACCACAATCTCTCTACCACACTTCATATTTCTTCTTGACAAAGATCATCTCCAAAACATTGTCGATGACAATCTGTAGTTAGCATGTATGTAGATGCTCTTTTACTGACCTGTGGTGAGAACAGGAGAGACAAACACTGTGAGCTTCCGTTAGCTTCAATACAGGAAACGTTATTATTCTTCCTGGAAGCCCAACAACTCTATACCAGCGTAATGATCGCCCTCTAGCGGCCGGTCATGAAATAGCACAATGGTACCTGAGCTTGTCCTGAAATCAGTACTTAACGACATTTATCAGGGTTATGAAAATATATACAACAACATAAAGACTATGACCAAATAAAATACGCGTGTCTTCTTTTTTTATGACCCACTACACATGTATGAGAATTAGTATGATCATAAATTTCAAAATATAAACAATCCAATGCTGCTTAAAGGCTTCAACTTAGTTGACTTTTTCTTTTTGTAGGGAGAAGAGGCCGACCAGCCATTGATGTTACCAGAGAACACATTGAATTTCTGCTGAAGCAAGGCCATCCAATATCCCAAACTGCTGAAATACTGGGATGCTCCTCATCATTTTGGTACCAGAAGTCAAAGTTGTTGGCTTTACCTGTTAGAAGTCTGCTGTCTGCAATAGATGATGGGGAACTAGAACAACATGTGAGGCAACTTCAGAGCCAATCTCCTCATTCTGGAAATGAGCTCATTGGAGGTCTTCATCTTTAGGCTGGATTTCATTCACATTTGGGTGCTATTGTTTTGGGAATATCATGCCAATGGAGATATTTGGACCAATCTGTTGCAGATGATCAGAGCCCTGTTGCGTGCACAGGGTGTGCTTGTTACACGGTCCAGGGTGCGTGAGATGTTGACACGGGTCAATCCTACTGCTGCTGCAAGGAGATGGAGCCAGACAGTTGCAGGACGTGTTCATCATGTACCTTACCCCAATAGTTTGTGGCACATTGATGGGAACATGCGTCTCCTAAGGTTATTATTACCATACTTGTCATACTTTTTTAGATTTTGAAAATAACTTCAGCAAGTAGAAAAAGTTTCCAGCTATATTGTTTCCAGACGACTGTCAATAGTCTTAGAATCTTCCAGTAATATTTGTTTTTCAACCTTTCTAGATGGGGTTTTGGGATTCATGGTTCAATTGATGGATCCTCCCGTCTGATGACTTCCCTCAACTGCAGCACAGACAATCGTGCCACAACAGAGCTTTGTCAGTGTTTGAAAGCAACATGCCTCTATGCCCTACCATCAAGAGTCAGAGCTGACCATGGTGCTGAAAACATCCTGGTGGCTTTATTCATGCATCTAGTTCAAGGACTTGAACACAGAGGATTCAGAACCGGACGATCCGTTCACCATCAGAGAACTGAAGGCCTTTGGCGTGATGTATTTCTGCATGTGTTGCAGCACTTTGACCTCATGTTCTACTCCTTAGAGGATTCAGAGGTTCTAAACCATCTCAACTCTGGACAGAGGGACGCTCCAAAACATTGCAACAGACAGCACAGCTGTCAACAATGTGTTTGGGGAAAATCCCTCCAGCAAACCAAAACATTGATGCCATCCTAGAGCAGTATGGAATTCAAACACTGCCTCCACTAGATGAGGAAGAGTTCCCAGTTGTTCATGTAGAGCCACCTACACTCATCCTCACTCAGCAACAATTTCTGACAGCAGGAGGTGGAGGAGGAGGAGGAGGAGGAGTTCCATCATGTCCTCCACTCTGTTTCTGTCATTTAGCTGATGGATCTCCTCCAGATGTTCAGTCTAAAGCTCCATGAGAACAGAGCTGCTGAAGGGCTCTGTGGTGCAGTGGGTTAGTGTGAGGCTCTAAGGTTCAAATCCCATCTGTTGCTCACGTCTTCTAGAGACAAACAGCTTTTCTTCTAGGAACTCAGAGAACAAACAGAAAACTGTCAAGAACACGATTCAAGATCACAGAAGAATAGCTCAAACTGCTGTCAAACCCCAAATCTTTGACACTTCAAGGATTGAACTGGACACTTCAAGGAAAGTCTCAGGCGTGAGGGGTTTAGTGTGGCACTCCAGGTTTTAGAAAGTCAAATGAATCTCTAACACCTTAGATTTCAAGTTCAAACTAAGTCAATCCATTTTGAATGAAATAGTCGTATCCTTTTCAAATCAGAAAGAATTGATTTAGGAATCCATCTCTGTAAAGGATCAAATCCAAACTAGTTCATATTCATCTCAAGTATTTTCAGGTCAACTCATGGATGATATTGTGTCTCTCTGAACCACTGACATCAATCTCAAACACCTGTGATCATTGCTTTGCCAGGTGAGTTCAGGTAAAGAAGGTCGTTCCACTTTGTGAAGCAGACCAACGTTTTCAAACCATTTCCTTTCTATCCACAAACATTTGATTCACTTTGAGGAATAAATATGACATTTCAAATGGCAGAAATACAATATTTATTAGGAATTTTCTTCTTTACAACTTAAATTTAGGACATTTTTTATAACTTCTAAATGAGTCCAAAGATTTCCTTATTTTAAAAAGCTGAAAATTCTAGTTTTTTTATGACCTACTCAAATATTACCTTCTATTTCTGCTTCTATGTTTGAATCATTTATCCAAATCCTTTTTTATGACTTATTTTTTCCAAATATGAAGCTTTGGAAAGAAAAGATGTAAAAATATCCACCAACCTGCACAAGTTTGTAGTGAGCCCCAAAAACTCTAGAAAGTAGAAACTTGGAGTATTTTTGTTTGTTTTAGACCCAAATATTTTCATCTCTGTCACAGACTTCATGTTTGGATTCTGTTGGTATTTTTGACAGTAGAAGTTTGGTTCTCAGCTATGAATCAGTAAATGTGCTTTTCTGGACTCTAAAATGATCATTGCTGCTTTTTCTGCAGTGATGTGATGCAGACAGAACAGCTCAGTGTTAGTGACTTGATCTTCCAGGCAGAAGCCTGAGGGTTCAAATCCCACTGAGTATCTCTGTCATTTTCTTCAAAGTGTAGAACATCTTCACCTTCAATGAGAGACGAGCTGCTGATTTGACACAAGCAGAACAGCTCAGCGTTGTAGAGTTGATCTAACAAGCAGATGAGTGAGGGTTCAAATCCCACCGCATGTATTTGGAAAGAAACTCTCCAAGTTTTTTCAGAGAGTCTAACATCTTCACCTCATCAGAACGACGAGCTGCAGTTCTGGTCTAGGAAGTATAGCACAGTGGTAGAGAAGAGGCTATTATGGGTGGGAGTGCAGGGTTCAATTCCAAACTTGTGACAGAGGCAGTAACTTACCTCTGTCAGACTCAAGGTCAATCAAGGTCAGTGTAGTTTGTCTGGTTGGCAAAGGTCAAGGAAATGGGAGAAAGCAGCAGCAGATGCTAGAAAAGGTTGGAGGATAGAGAAGAGCAGCACAGATGGAGTGAAGGAGAGGGACAGGAGGAGGAAGGATGAGGGGCTGGTCACAGAAAAGAAACATGGAAAACAACACAAACATGTGACCAGCCCCTCTGGGGGGAGGAGGAGAAGGGGAGACTTGGACAGGTAGAATAGATAGGTGAGCTCATAATACATTTATTATAAACCAAAATATAGCAGAGCTGGGGAGGAAGGTTGGAAATGTTGATTTTGAACAGGAACTTTTCTAACACACCTCCCTCTATCTCCACCTTCATCCTCTCCCTCCTTCACTCCTCCCATCCTATTCTCCAACCCCGTGTTCCCTTTGGAAACTGGCCACATTTCTGTGCTTCCTCTCATCTTCCTCCTTCGTGGCCAGTTTCCACCCACCCTCCACTAACCCCCCCTACTCTGACCACTCCTTCTCTGACACCCTCCTACTCTGACCACTCCTTCTCTGACCCCCTCCTACTCTGACCCCCTCCTACTCTGACCCCCTCCTACTCTGACCCCCCCACTTCCTGACTTACCAATTACTCCTGTCATTCATGTTAATTCTCTTCAGTTCTTGTTTCTAGATGACAGAGGTAAGTTACTGCCTCTGTCTCAAGCTGGGAATTGAACCGGCACCGTTTTCCTAGTTAATAACCTGCTCTCTACCACTGTGCTATTCTACCTAGACTGGAGCTGCAGCTCGTCGTTCTTATGAGGTGAAGACAGTCTACATTGTGGAAAAACTAGGAGTTTCTTTCCAAAGATACTTAACAGGATTTGAACCCTCAACCTTTTGCATTGGTGGTCTGATGTGTTTCCACTGAGCCCTCATGGCTGGAACAGAGCAGTAGCTGGTCGTTCTGATGAGGTGAAGACGTTCCAGACTCTGAAAAAACTGTTGATGGATTTAGAAAGACATTAGGAGGGAATTGAACCCTCAGTCTTCTGCTCCCAGGATCAAGTGGTTACCACTGAGCTGATCTGTCTGCAGCAGATCAGCAGCTCGTCTCTGTTTTGAAGTGAAGATGTTCCACACTCTATTCAAAAAACACTTTTTTGGACCATACTTTGTGGGATTTGAACCGTCTCTCTTTGATTGAAAGGTCAGCCGTGCCTCCACTGAGCCGTTGTGTCTGCAGCACAGCAGCAGATGGACTCCTAGTTTCTTTTTGTGAACTTGTCCACCAGCTGAGCAAACAGATGAATCTGGGTCATGAATCTTTAGACACACTAGGTGGAGATTTGAAGAAACTCCTTTAGTCATTTAGACTCAACTTTATTCATCTGACTTCTATTTGGAACATTTTTTTGTTGGACCGGATGGAAAAGAAAAGGAGGGAAGAAGACAGAGGGATGTTAGAGGGGGGGTAGTTGGAGGGGGGGGGTAAAACCATGAAGAAGCAGCATGTCTATAATCATTCCAGTCAGGGTCAGATGTAACCCTGGTCTATCCTAGGCACTTTAACGTTGGGAGTGGGGTCATCTAGACCCACTAGACAGTGGGGTCATCTAGACCCACTAGACAGTGGGGTCATCTAGACCCACTAGACAGTGGGGTCATCTAGACCCACTAGACAGACGCTGAACCTTTGTTCTTCAGTGATTTGTGATCTTCACTGGTGTCCATGGATTCCATGAAATCTTTTCACCTTTACCCACCTTTGTCATGGTAGGAGAACACCTCAATGGAAGGGGGGGTCATCTAAGATAGCACAAGGGTTAATCCAGATCTAGAAGGGGCGGGGCCTGTCCACACACACACTCAGACGTTGGAAACATACCTGTTGGCTCCAAAAATGTTCACATCCAGACAAGTCCACATGTCCACCATCCAACTCATGTTCACACACGCAAACACACAGTTTCAGGGAATTTAGCAACAGTTTCCAGAGAAATTACCCAGAATCCCGTTTGTTTCAGTCCAGATTCTCACTTTCTGACTTTGGACTGAAAAGTTCACAGTTCTGGAAAATAGGAAGAAAGCCTAAAGTCCAGAATTTCAGGAGCCGTCTGGCGCCGTTTGGATGGGCCGGCGCTCACCAGTCTGAAAAAAAGGATTTGTAGAACCAACACAATTAAATAGTGGAAACCGGTTCCACCCAATTGTTTTGGGTTCATTTTGCATTTTTTCTTTGTGTTGTCCCAACACAAATCATTTCAGTTAGACTGACCTTTTTTTTAGTAGAATTCTTTTCTTGGCAGCACAATTTCTAATAAGCTGATATTTTTTAAAATGTTTGCATCAACATGACTGTTATTTCAATACTTTCATTGTTGAACTTACAAATCTGACAAACAACTTTTTACATTAAGCAGCCAAAATAAATATAAAAAAATGCAAAGGACACACCATTACATTGCACATTTACTTAAGGTGTGTAAAACTTAAACATCATCATGTATACAGTTTGTCAAATTAGTCCATTTTAAAAATTCATGTCTCCCCTTTGCTGGTTTTTGGGGTTGTGGCTGTTGGACAAAGGCGGGTACAGAATGAACAGATCACCAATTCATTATGAGGCTATTGAGAAAAACGAACAGCAAGTCAGAGCTAACCACTCTGCAATTTACAATAAAAAATGCTAACAGAATTTAGAAAACACATCATCATGTACTTGAAGAGCAGTCTCCTTTCCACCGTCTTCAAAATGATCACATGGACATTTTTTGTTTAGAGGCTTTGATCCTTTCTGGGTGCAGCTCGATTCCAATAAAAGAAAAAAATGTAAGTGCATCGCTGACCTTGTGGGTAGCTCAATTTGAGAGAATAGACCAAAAAATATTCCAAACACCAAGGCGACGTTGTCCAACACTGTCCAAGTCTGATGACAATCTGGCCTTCAAAACAGATTCCAACATCCAAGTACTCCAACATTCCATCTTCTCTGGATGCAAACAGGCCCACAGTTGTAGCGTTTATGGTGTCTTCATTCTGTAAAATACAAATTGTAACAGTTACTTTACAGAAAAATTAAATACCAAAAAATGTGCCTTTCATGGTCACATAATTGATTATTTACTTACATTTTGTCCTTAGACTATAACACACCATAATCCTCATTCATATATGGTATAGATCGCTTTATCATTCTCCCTGGCAGCATCGGTGTCATCCTAGAAATGAAAAAGGAAAAACAAAAAATGAGCATTCATTTTATGACAACCCAGTTCCAAAGGGTTAGGGGTTAAAGTCATACATACAGTCCAGGTTCAAAATAAGGTCCCACTCCAATCATCTCAAAATGTTCCCAGTGATTTTTTTATTTATGATTATGCTGTTTTAAGCCAAAATCTAAAGATTTGTGCTGTTCTATAGTAGTTTCTGCAGAGGGGCAGGAATTCATTAGAAATTCACCTCTAGTGTTTATTGGCGTAAAAGTATGCTTTCACATATTTCCCAACATCCATTTCTTTACACTCTCTGCCACTAGCTTACAGAGCCCCACAAACCTAAGCTAACATTAACAATCCAACAAAAACAGTGAGCAATATTGGAGCTGTCCAGCCTTACAGTTCTGAGCCTGATTCCAGCTCAGACCAGGAAAACAAAAGCGTTTGTGGATCTAGTTGTCTACAAGTGGATGATGTGTTGGACTGGAGTTGAGCAGGGACACTTTGGCCCCTCCCACTACAGTTTGTACATCACAGATGAGAGCCTTTTTAAACTTTACTTTTTCACCTGCCCCCAGTAAGCCACTATTTGAAAAAATGAAATACTCAAAAACGTTAAGCTTAAACTATTCTTTATCTGAGTGGGACCCACTCTAATAACAATTGTGTTTTTGGTGTTTTTAACATGTTTTTGTAGCATTTTTTTCATATAAACAAGATTTTCAGATTAAAATTGCATTTCTGAGTATTTCTTTATTCAAAGGCCAGAAATTATCAATAAAAACAAAAATGTCACTTCTGCATGGGTGCTATACATAATGTAATGTGAATGTTTGAACAAAACTGTAAATAGAAATACCGTATGCAGATGATCAGGTGTTGTTAAAAAAGGGGTGGGACCGTTTCTTATGAAGTCTTGCTGCTCTGCAGAAACTATGTCCTAGAAAACAACACAAGTGTTTGATTTGGAGTAAAAACTGCATCATCATAATTAAATGACCACTGGGAACACTTTGAAAATAGATCCAAAACTGATCTGAGAGGAACTTTAGGATGTGATTAAAACCACATATTGCACGGTTGGATGAAGGTTTCAGGTAGAAGTTCAATATAGAACAAAGAGAGACAGAAAACATTGTTGTCAATAATGATCTGTTAACCAACTAACTGTAATAGGTTGTTTTCTAACCAAGCAAAAGTTGACAGGCCTTTCAAAGTTCAAATCGGTTTCAAAATGTAAATTTATTAGAATTTTCATCAGGAATTTACACTGTCATGTTTTAGTGGAAAAAAATAGAGTAGTTAAGATCGGGTAGGTAAGATGGCTAAACATTCATTTAGTCAAAAGGATGTTTAGCCCTTGATTGGAAAACAGCAGCTCTGTTTTATTGTTCCAGATTATTCTTCTAATCTCAGATTAGCAATGAAATCCAAAAGAAACCAGCACCGGCCGGCTGTCCTCTTCTCTATCCTCCAACCTTTTCACCTCAGGTCAGTAGGTGAAGCTGACCTGGTCAAAGGTCACCAAACCTTTGCTTCTGGGTTTCCAGGGGGGGGGGCCTGGCTCTCGAGATGGGTGTCCTCTTTCCACAGAGGTCATCTGCAAACACAGGCGGAGCCAAACGTCTGCAGCTGCAGATGCTTGTGCAGCCGTCTGTGCTGCTCCTCACCATGTTCTCCATCTGGGCGCTCTGCCTCACGCCCCACTGGAACACGCCCATCAGCGTGACGGCGTAGGTCAGTGGCACGTCCAGTTCTGAGGAGGAAACAGAAAGGAGAAGTTGTGGCGCCCCCTGGTGGAGACCAGCAGTGTTTCTCAGGGTTTGGGAGCAGCAGGACGCCAAAGGTGGTGATGGGGATGAAGATGACGCAGATCCCATGGAGCCGGACGGCAAACCAGCGGGAGGTGGTGAGGAAGAGGAACCATGCTCCTGTGCAGAATCCCAAAAACTCATTTCCAACTATCACCAGTCTGTTTGGTTCTTCTTCCTCACTTTATCCACAAACATGACACAGCAAAATGTTGGGAAAGTCTTCAATATTGACAATTAGGACCAGTTTTATTCTTCATTTTTGTTTGGGAGTCAACCCCCACAACAATATTGTGCACAAAGCAGCAAAGTGTGTGGGTGACCTGCTGGATGCTCACGTTCTAAGTGTGGTCAACCAGAGTTTATCAAAGATTTTTCTCTGCAATGTCTTTCTAATTTTGGTTTCAAAAATCTCATTTTCACTATATTCATTTTCTACATTTTGATATTTTTTTGGTCAAAGTTTTTTCTCATTTTCACTGTATTATTTCTGATTTCTGTTGTGTTTTTTTCTGAACTTGCTATCAAATTCAAAGTGTGAAGTGTGATACAATGAGAACTTCATAAAGCCACTTTTTTGTTGTATTTGGAACAATATCACAAATCTGAACCAAAATACCTACAAATGAGGCTTTTCACAGTAAATATGAGGTTAGATTCCAAATAGATGAAATCATTCTAGGTCCTGATTCATAAATGGATGGCATGACAGCACTAGTATCAATATGTGGTTTGAATTAGCAGCACCGTCTCCAACAGTCTGCATGAAATGAGTTTCTTTTTAGATTGGGAAATTCAGTGGCAGCTTATGGAAAACCATTGCTAAATCAGTGTTCAAACCCTAGTAAAGGCTTTTTGGATGAACATTGGAGACACTGATGGGATTTGCACCAGACAACACTTTTGATTGATGCACAAATACAGCAACGTGTTTCCATGGTGATGAGTCACCACCAATTGAAAAGAAAAAAAACAACATAGAGACGGTAAAAACAGAAGACATTTGAAAACAAAATGCATCCAGACAATAAAAGGCAGCAATTTGTCTACTGCCTTTGGTCTGAATGAATTGGTAAATTCCACTGTTGGTTTTTAGAGAACACTTGACATCAGATGGTTCCAAAAACTGAGTGGAACCTGGTGAACGCGTCCTGAGCCGACTCGTCTACATCCTGGATCTCCAGAGGGGAACTGGTTTGGGACTGTATGAGAAGGAGGGTCAAAGGTCACTTTAGTCTGTTCCATTTAGTTTAGCCATTACCTATTGAATTGATGACTTCATGTTCTTTAGGATTTGGTGTTTATTCTACAATTACCGGTAGAATTGAGACGACTATTGTTGGAATATTGGACTACATCAATCAAATGGAATAGAATTGAAAGAAGGGGGGTTCATTGACTCTATTGAGCCTTTGATCTGATTGAACAGGAGTTTCTATTTGGTACATTAGAGTTTCTGGGATTTGGTAAACATTTAATAATAGAATGAATTCAGTTTGTGTTTTGGTTTTTGTTCCCAATAGTACCGTCCTACCACAAAGAACGTCCCTAAGATTCCCAGTTAAGAAAGGAATAAAGTAGGTTTGTTTCAAAAATGTCATTTAGAAAATCTAAAAATCTGAAAGAATTCAATGAAAGCGACTTGCTGATGTCACAGTCTTTAATGAAAACGGTAACCAACTTCCTCAAATGTTTCCAACAACAGTTGTTTTCATTGAAAGCCTTGGGTCTAAAATGAAACCTGTGAAGACAACAGTTCAACATTTGGAGAAACATCAAACAAAGGACATGGATCAGTTCACTGATCTCAGGATTTGGAAAAAGTGTCAAGTCAATGGAAACTTAACCCTAGCTGGTTCAATGTTTCTCCCAGAAAAGGATTTCTCCTTTGACCCAAAGGCCAAAGAGACACAGCCAGTAGAAGCATCTACCAAGCAAGAAGAATCATTCAAAAAACATGAGATTTTGGTTTATTCATCTTCATATTCAGCACATTTTTCATCCAGAAAAACAGATTTTTTCATGTTTTTTTTCCCTTTTACAACAAATGGTATAGATTTTTGTAATGTAGTAAAAAAACACCTTTTTTAAACGGGTTTACCTTTGTGATGTCACATTTTCAAGACATTTTTGTTTCTTTCTCTATTAACACAAACAATGACAGAAGAAAATACATTTGATTGGTTTTATCACAGAAAAATGTTCAAATAAAAATATACATTAAATGAATAACACCAATCAATAAAGTTGATCAATTAAATGAACAAAAAATGATTTTCTTCCGTTAAACAGTTTCAGGGAGAGTTTCCCTTTTGTTCCATTGAAATGTTCAACAAATGATTTCAATAAAGCTTTCTATTTTGTATGAATCCAAAGCCTTAACACAATAAATAATGTTTTCAACTGAATCAGCTGTTATTTAAAGTAAAACAGGGAAAAAAGGAGAACCAGAGCAGCTGAGCTGTGACAAATGAAAAGTTCAAAAAAGTTCAAAGTTGAACTGCAAAATGATCTGAATGATGAAAAAATCATTCTATTGTAGTTTGATGAATTGTATAGTATAGTCCATAAATATGAATGGTCCAGTCTTAGAAATGTGCCTTTTCTAAGGTGAAATGAATGAATTAGCATATTTCTAAACTAAGGTCAAACTCTACTAATTTGGTTTATTCTGATTCAGAAAAAGATTCATTCATCTATGAATGACTGTTATTATTGTCAGAAAGAACGCAGACATTGTCCTAAAACTAAACAGTGATCCCTTTCAGATCAAATGATTGCTCCTCACCCAACAGGAAGGACTCCCATGATGCTCAGCGGCTGAGAGGAGCTCCTCATTAGGAAAAACTGCTTAGTTGGCCTGGAACTCCTCCGGTCCCGGACCAATCTGAGGAGTGAAAAACATCCATGATGCAATATTAGAGGAGAAGCCGCAGCTGTCCAGTAAACATGTTGATCAGTAAACAGGTTCATGGGTGTGTCCATCGCTCTCCACAGATCAAGAAAACTTTGACAAATCTGCTCATTTCTGAAGAAAATCCACTGGATGTGGAGTCAAATCAGGATCAGAAACAGGATTTGCAGGGTTGATGCTATATTGCTGAAGACAAATGAAACTTCAAAATTGGCAGAGAAAAAAGGGAAAAATTCAATCAATAAATGATCAAAGTTGACCACAAATAAAGTTTAAAAAAAAACAGCACAATAACAAAAAAAAACATTTTAGTGAAAAATCTGGAAAATCCTGGAATATCTGGAAAAGTTCAAGGATCTGAAGAAGCAAAAGTCACAGCTGGAAAAAGCTGAAAGAGCTGAAACATTTGAATAGTTGAACGGTTCAAATAGATGAACAATTGTTAAGCACCAAAAATGGAGGAAGATCCTAGAATAAAGAAAGAGAAACAGGAATAGAATGGGTTGAAGGATCCAGTATATATAGTATTCAACCAATAATAGACAAGAAATTACAGACAAATATTTGAACATTTCTGATTGAAACAATTCATTTGAAATGTGAAGAATGTTGGACTCATTTCTAGGAGGCTTGTTTTTGCAGTGTTGGGAGTTTAAAGCCCATTTCTGTCCAAAGTCTTTCAAATTTGTTCTGTTCAGGCCGTAAAAAATGGATCTGGGCCCCAATCTGTTGAGCTCCAGCCAGAGAAACACAGGAAAGGAGCCCTAAGGGTCAAAAACAGAAAGATTTGGGTGCATTCTTTGACACAACAGCAGGACAGCTGTTTGCCATCCCTGACCCCTTGACCTTTGAGGAGCAACATGCTCCTCCTGTGCTTCAAATGCAGCTCTGACCTGAAAGCCAAGTTCAGGGCGGGGAGAGGAAGAGGAGACAGCTAAATGTTGAAGCCATGGGCCTTTTTTTTGGAAGCACACACTTGAGCTAAAAGTTCTACTCCTCCCTGAAATCCAATAAGTCCCAAGTTTAGGTCCAGATTTACTGGAGGAGGAGGAGGAGGAGGAGGAGGAGGAGGAGGAGGAGGAGGAAGAGGAGGAGGAGGAGGAGGACGAGGAGGAGGAAGAGGAGGAGGAGGAGGAGGACGAGGAGGAGGAGGAAGAGCAGGAGGAGGAGGAGCGCTGCCAATTCTCTGCTAGAAAGGAGGAGGCAAGAAGAGTCATGTTTGGGAGAA
Organism: Oryzias curvinotus; assembly: GCA_023969325.1. Classification (NCBI taxonomy): domain Eukaryota; kingdom Metazoa; phylum Chordata; class Actinopteri; order Beloniformes; family Adrianichthyidae; genus Oryzias; species Oryzias curvinotus. The sequence goes on from CM043718.1 coordinate 36,134,784, forward strand.
ATGATCCTGATCTTCAATGTTTCCTCCAAGAAATGATTTGAACTGTTCCTGAAGACCTTTCAGAGTGTGACATCACCATGGAAGATGGTTCACTTCCTGCTCCAAGTCGTAGCACTGATTGGTCCGAGTCGGTCTGAGTCAAGGCTTCTACCACAACTACTTTTTGGCCAATCAGGAGTGAGCTTGTTGGAAGGCCACGCCCCAGCACTTGAAATCTGTCAAAGGTTTTAAATGTTAGATGTGGGGGGCCAGCAGGCTCCACCTACTTTTATTGAAGCATCTGATTGGTCAGTTCATAACTTGAATAGCTTTACGCTAAAAAAGAGAATTATCAAGATTATTAAAACATAGAAAAAATGGTTATTCCCACAAATAGGACTGAGAAAAAGCTGTTTATTTCTCTATAGACGTCTATGGGATTTTTGGCTTCTTGGAGCCCCTGGTAAACTAAGTTGGAAACCCCTGATCTCTACAAACCACTAAAGATGAAAGAAATGGTCCAATCCTTTCAAACTTGAGCCGTTTCCAAGTGAGTCCTGATTCTATCACCTCATAGGATGTTGGAGTCCAAACCTTCACTCTGCTAAAAACAGGCCGCTCAGAAATAAGTCCAACATTCTTTCTGCATCGGCAGATAAGTCCAAAAAAATCTGCCAGTTGGAGAAGAAAAATGGTTTGACCAAGAATTCTGATTGAAGAAAATCAATTCCAGTCACTGTTTCCTCTTGATGAGAGGATTTTTCTTTTCTTGTGTTTGTCTTCCAGGAAACAACCACATTCCTTCACAACAGCTTTGATTGACTTTAGGGTCTTTTTTCTAGATGCTTGTATTGAGGAGGTTTCAAACAGGAACATTCAATAAGAACCAAATCAAAGAAAACATTTTCTGCAGCTTCAAGTGGATTTCTTTGTTTTTGGTCACATCTCCTATATGCCTACAGAATAACATTGATTCATTTGTTGATGAGACGCTTTGGATGTGTTTGTTTTGAAAGTAGATCAATATATTTTCTCCTGTTTTTGGTTTGGTTTGGAAGAAACCAGGGGAGACGTGGGGGTCTGATGAAGATGATGGTCAGAAGGGGGAATTGCATCACCCCTGTGGGTGTCACTGAAGGAGGAGAAAAACCCTCCTGCTGGAACATTTGACCCACTTCCCCTCTGATGGACGACGGCGGGGGGGGGCTCCTCTCTCTGCTTTCCCAACCTGAACTCCTCCTGCAGGCGGCTGCTGCTGCCTAGCTTTAAGACGGCGGGGGCTCCTCTACGTCCTGCTGGCCTTCGTCTCTCTGCTCACCGTGACCCTCAACCTGCTGGTTATCATCTTCAGGCAGCTGCACACCCCCACCAACGCCCTGCTGCTGTCCCTGGCCGGGTCAGACCTGGTGGTGGGGCTGCTGGTGATGCCCATGGAGGGGGTGCGCTACCTGGAGACGTGCTGGCTGCTGGGCCGGCTCATGTGCGCCCTGACGCCTTTCCTCTCCTACTGCCTGCTGTCCGGCTCCCTGGGCCACATGGTGCTCATATCCGTCCACCGGTACCTGGCCATCTGCCAGCCGCTGCTGTACCCCAGCAGGGTCACCCTGAGCCGGGTGGTGTTCCTGATCTGCCTGTGCTGGGGCTGCTCCGCCCTCTACAACGGCTGCATTCTGATGGGACACCTGCAGCGGCCGCACAGGGTCCACACCTGCCACGGCGAGTGCGTGGTGGTCATCAGCCACACATCAGGAACTGTCCAGCTGTTCTTCTGGTTAGTCGGCCCCTGCTCTGTCATGCTGGTGCTGTACGCCCGGGTGTTGGTGGCGGCCGTGTCTCAGGTCTGGCGCCTGCAGACGGTCCCTTCTGTTCCCACGGTGAAGAGGTGGGAGTGGAAAGCAGCCCGGACCCTGGGCATGGTGATGGCAGTGTTTCTCATGTGCTTCTGCCCGTACTACTACCCTTCCCTGGCAGGCCAAGACACCCCCACAAACCTGTGGTATGATGCCATCTTATCTTGGGTCATGCTGCTGAACTCCTGCATGAATCCCCTCATCTATGCCTTGTTCTATCCCTGCTTCAGGAAGACCACCAGACTGATCTTCACCCTTAAAATACTGCAGCTTCGCTCCAGCCAGACCAAGATCCTGGAGGTGAAATTGACCACAAGCCAAGCTCCTCCAACCTGTTAAAGTCAGCGTTCATTCAGAGAAAAGACAAACTAATAAGAAATGTTTACCCACAAGGCCATTTTTCTGGTTAGTGGTAAACTCCACAGAATGTTTGAATCCATGCCTCAAGTCCCAATAACCCTCAGATTTCCTCTTTGCTTGTTTGTGATCAATGTTCTAACAATAAACGTTGAACAGTGGCAGTAAACTACCGTTATCATAGAAAACACTGATTTACCCAAAACACTACATTTTTACAATGTGAGGAAAATGTGAAAGAACATTTCCACAGGATGTTCTGTTTGAAAATGTACAAATATCAAAGTATTTACTCCATCATATCAACTCAATGAAACTATTTTCAAATGTTTTGTTTCCACAAACTGTAAATCTAAGGAGCTAAACCATAAATCCTGGGATAGCAACGGTTAAATGTCCAAAGAAGATGAATGATTGATAAACTTTAACAGTTTAGCTGCATGAAGTTAAGCAGTAAAAAGGTTTTCAAAAAGACAACAAAAAGAATGCTATTAGGCTACAAATATTCATCAATCACATGAAAATTAAAAGTATAGAGAACCTTAATAAGATCATCCTTACAAACAAAAGGATGGAGTTTGGAGTCATTTCAGGAAGTGAAGATCATCAATCTCCATCACTTGGATGAGAAATGTTTCAGAAGCTGCCATGACTCAACGGGACGGAGGAGAGGCTTCATCGTCTCTTTTCAAAAGCATTCTCTGTGAAAGCATGGTGGTGGTGCTATCATGGTGTGTATTTTCCTTGATGTTTTACCTTTAGAAGGCTTGTGTGGTTTATTAAACTAACTCTTACTGTGTTTGAGAATAAAAGAGTGATTGCTGAGCTTAAAAACACTGAAATATGAAGAAATAGAAACGTTCTACCAAAATCTGCTTTGGAATACCACGTCAAAAAGTCTCCTCTTTTCAGTTTGCTTATTATGGGTAATGTCTGCCACCTGCTGCTGCAGTTTATCAGAGATTGAACCATTTTTGGAGGAAACTTGTTCTCCAAATCAGAAGGAATTTCAACATTAATATATCAGTGACAATCTCTCTACATTAATGCAAAGAATTAAAAAATACTCAATTATTTACACATTTATTTGGAGAAATAAGACCCATTTCATCAGAAAATCTCCACTAATTCAGGAATATAATTAGGGAGGTGTGAAGACGATTGATTTAGAATCAATGGTTGGAACTTTCAGAATCAAATGTTTCTAGACTTTCCAGCTAATCCTGACTCATTCTGGTTTCATTTTCACAAAAATATCTTCAAAAAAGTTGCTGGATTAGATTTTTGGTTGATGTGACTTTGAAATTTCCAAACTTCCTCTAAAGATTTCAGAATTTCACCAACAAGTACTTTTCCAGTGGAAAATGCTATGTAGTCCTAGTTTTGGCCTCACTGCGCCCCCCTGTGGAACAACAGAGTAATGACCACAAACAGGAAGACAATGTTTCATCAGAATTGGTTTGACCTCCAGATCATTTTGGAAACGATGTTCTTGATTCAAATGGAGAAATTCTTCAATGAAGAGACTTCAAAAGTCAATTTGATATTTAATGTTCAACCAAGGAATTTCAGAAAACCTGCAGAGAAATTCCAATTGCTTTAATCCATTTAATAAGAAATAGAATATTGTCTTCCAATGTTCAAATTAAACGACCAAATTTAGTCACAGATGAAATAAAACTCACTGAAAAAATGTGATGATAAATATGTAAACAAATCCTTTAAAGGTCAATTCTACCATGACTTTAACAGTAAAGTATCATCAGTATAAAATAACAGACACATCAGGTGATCAACTATGGAAATTCATCAAATGGCCCGTAGTCCCCAAAATGAAAGAAATGCATCCAAATGAAAACAGATCATCTGAAGTGACGGTGTTTGAAATTGAAGTCAGACTGTATTTCTCCTCATTGAATGGATTCAGAACTCAAATCCTTTATTGATGACATTTGGAAATCTGCTACAGAATAGTTACTGATCCAGAGTCCAGATTGTTCAATGCCTTGAAATGTCATTGATGCTGAAAGATTGCTATATTTTTAGACATGTAGACGTTGTTTTGTGTGAGTAGAGCTGTGCCTTGCATCATTGTATGGTTGTGTCTGAGAGTTTGTAATGATTGTATTTCAATAATAATCAAATCTAAAAAGAGGGCGTCAGCAGCTTTAGCATCACCCAACAAGCTTTAGTTTGATGTTTTCTACTGGATTTATTTCCTTTTTTGTGGAATAAAGTTGTTTTTAAAACATGATGGCGCTGAAACCAGGGAATTCTGGGATATGTTGGCATCTATAAATGCACACAAACATCCAGCAGACAGCGATATGTGTTGATTATTTGTCACATTTAGGCTTTTTTTCCTTCAAAACTTTATTGTAATACAAGTCATTGTCATTTTCAAAATAAAAGCACGTTGTTCAACAGAGTTGTACTTTTCTAGCTGCAGACGTTTTTACCGTTTGAAAAAGTTCTCATCTGCTCCAAAACAGCCACCAAAGTGTATTTTGGAGATGTAGCTTCCAGCCTTAAAGGAGGCGGCGCTGTCATGGTGTGGGCTTTCCACTCTGGGATCTGTTTGGTACCAAAAAGCATCTCAAAGCCATGAGGACTTTTCTGAACTTCCAGTCCCACACAGACACATGAGTTGGTTTGGTTCTCCTGTGTTCTGCAGCAGAGACGTTTTCCTAAACTTGTTGATGACTAAAGTTCTGCTGGTATTTTTCCTCTTCCAAACAGAACCAGAACCCAGAGAGTTCTGCCTTTTGGAGAGCTGCTTGCTTCAGTGTGTAGAGGAGTGTTTGATTCTCACATCTGGATCTATTTTGGCTAAAGGTGCTGTTTGCTCCTAACCCCCCCGCTGAGGATGTCTTTCTGTATTTGTGCTTCTGTTCATCACTGATTCAATCAACTTTTCCTCTTTTCACGTTGGTGACTCCTTCATTTAATGCAGAAAAACATCATTCAAACTAGTTTTTATGTCTATTTCAGATACATTTGTACATTTTTATTGTTTGATTCTGTTGGTTTTTGTGGATTTCTGGTTTATATCCATCAGATTTAGTAGCTGCAAAGTCACATGACTTTAGGAAACGTAAATAAGTGAAATAATTCAGATAAATGTGTAGAAAAAACAAAGAAGTGGAGATAAAGAAGAAGTGGAATTTATTCTAGGAGCCTCTTAAATTCAGGGAGAGCCAAGGCGAACACAACAAACAGAACACACCTCTAGTAAACGGAGAAAACAAACTTCCCTCAGATCCTACAAAATAAAAGTCCCAAACCTACATGCTGACTGTCTGAGCACTAAAAGAAACAGGAAAACAAGGATTTGACAGAAAATGGCAGCTCTCCCCTACAAAGTTGACAGTTTCTCTCTCTTCCAAATAAGCCCATGAGCCCAGCCTGATGTCACCACTGTTAGACTGCAGACTGGGGCTGCTATGCTGGTCCAACTCTTCTATCTGATCCTCAATCATCAATACAACCACTGGCACCTGGTCAGGGGCGTGTCCAACCTGAGAGGTAACCATCCATGACAATCCCCTTCACGTCGTAGCAGTGTTTCCAGCTAGAGCTAGGGCCTCCATCCACATCAGTTTAGAGAAACCGTCCAGGTTTACTTTGAACCAAGAGGAAACTTTTTTACAAACACCTTTAAAATGGAAACTAACTGGAGCCAGGTTAGTTTACCAGCTATTTACTGGTTGTTGTTAAAAATTCATATCAGAGTTTATTTGCAGGAAACGACCAAACTTCACAACAGAGATAAAAACTGAACTGAAAATGTGATTTTGTATTTCAGATATAAATGTTGATATCCAGAGTTCTGGTTCTGGTGTCTTTCCCTGTTCCAGAGTGTGGAGGTGAACAGGGGATCCATGGTGCTCTTTTGATTATGCATTGACTTGATTCTATATCTGCATGAATTGTGAAATATGCTTGTTTCCTGCCTGCAGTAACAGATGAGATGTGCCGAGGTCAGCAGCTATTTTATTTACACTTTTTCCAGAATTCCTTCACGTTTATAATGTAAACCTTAGAGTTTGAAACAGTTTTCAAATGTTCAACCTGGTTTTTAGTTCACTTTAAGCTGATCCTAATTTGACCCCATAGTGACGTTTGAGAAGTTAGAATTAGAGGAAGTGCAGTTCTCCATCAGTCCACTGGGGGAGCTGCAGCACCATAACTGAGAGACAGTGGAGCTGATCTCAGATCAGTTCCTGCTGCAGCTCTGACACTCATCTCCACTTCCTCTGATTCCTCCATCACTCTGCTCTCCACCTCCCAGGAACACCGTCCAGTCACCACATCTCTGCAGACCAGCTGCTGCTCCTCTCTGCTCCTCCAGGAGGAACATCAGTCATTCCACCTCCACCTGCAGAGAGAAAGTATAGAGACAGAGATGAAGGAGTGTCTCCTGATCCTGGTCTGTCAGTCAGTGATGCAGCACAGCAGCAGAAAGAGCAGCAGGAGCTTCAGTCCTGTTCAGAGCAGCAGCTTCCTGTCATCTTCACCTGTTGGACCTTCTGGTGCTCTGATTGGCTGACTGTTGTCCTGAAGCCTGTCATCTTTCTCCTCAGAGCTTCACTGAGAAGCTGCAGCTTCACAGGAAACTCTGCATCTTTGCTCTCTGACTAACTTTAGGACCAAACATCTGGAAGCAGCTGGACTGACTCCAACCCTCTACTGACCTCAGAGTCTGCAGTTTGGAGTTTGGACTCTCCACCAGATCCTGGAGCTGCTGAACATCTGAAGACTGAAGGTCGTTGTTCCACAGGATCAGTTCTGTCAGGTGGGACGAGTTGGACTTCAGAGCTGAGACCAGAGCATCACAGCTGGACTTTGACAAACTGCACTTCCTCAACCTGAATCCAGAAGAAAGAGTTGAGTTTAAAAACAAACTTCATGTTTTTCATCCTTCACTTCTTCTAAAGAGTTCAGAGCTGAAGAAGATCAGAAAGTTTAGAAAAAGTCCAAAGATGTGAAGCAACAGCAGCAGATCAGAAGAGTCCAGCAGATGCTGGAAAATGCTCCCTGGAGCAGCATTCAAAAATGTTTGAAAATGGAAAAAGATGGGGGAGAGAAATATATTTTTTGTTTTGATATAGTTTCTGTAGGAGGAAAACCGAGACACAAATATTCTTAACGTTTTCCAAGCTGTAAGAATGTGTAGAATAAATATTGTAACGCCCAGTAGGAATGTCACTTGCAGCGGGAGACACAGAAGCCAAGCTGTCAATAAGTTAAACTGTCAATCAACTAGCTACGCTGAAGATCTATCCGTGTTCCAATCACCTCATGATTCCACACAGTCACAGAGAGAAGGAGGCAGACAGAGAAGCTGAGACTACAGCCTCCCTTTCAGAATGACAAGCCTAATTTACTTTGAACACGCAACACATTGAACATTGCACAGTGGTGATCAACCTCTCCCCCTCCCACACTCACGGTGCATCAAAAAGAAACAAACATGACAGGAAGAATAAACTAAGGTGGAACAACAAGAGTGTCACATGAAAAGAAACGTTAGCAAACAGAAATGCTCCTGCTGAGCCCTAATTAGATCAGGGGACTGCGTCCCACAATCCCCTGCTGCTAACAGACCTAAAATGCACATGACTGCCACTACAATGTTACATTTAAACATTTCTGTCAACATAGATTAGCGTCATAGTCTGCGACACACGTTTCTACCAGCAGGGTTTTTTTTTTTACTTTCAGCGGACCTCTAAACAGGTGGCTGATGTAAGTGAACTGCCGTCAGTTCCGTGCATTGCTTGGTGAAGTTGAAAGTGAATATTCTGATCTCCTGCTACAACACAGTCTGATGGCTGTCCAGGAGGGACGTTTAGCGTCACTTTGTCGTCTGTTTAGAACACGTGAAAACATTCCTGACAAGCAAAGACCTGAACTACCCGCAACTGGAAGATGCTGAGTGGCTGGAAAAGCTGCACTTTTTGGTGGATGTGACTGACAGGTGACCTGAACAGCTGAATGAAAGTCTGCAGACGCCGCAAATGCTGGAAGCTGTTCTGTCATTGGAGCACAGCTGACTGTCTTTACCAGAGATGAACAGTGAAGAAGAGAAGAGGATGCTGCTGTTTTACCCTTCACTGACTTGCTTGGCATTTGCACAGAAATCAAACTTAACTGTATTCATTTGATTTTATATACTTTACCTTTTCAAAACGCTGCTGTTTTATTTTTTATGAAACGCAGGCTGCGTTTTATTGCACTCTGTTTAGTTACCAGAGGGGGGGCACGTCATGCACGTTCCATTTAATTGTTTTGTGACTAACCTCACCTGACCACACGTCACTGAGTTCTACACAGACGTGTGCCATGCCCCCCCCTCTATCCCCCCACTTCATTCATGTCCTCCACTTTTGTTTTAACCACATCAGATTCACGTCCACCAATCAAAGTGGCTGCTGGACGTTCCTCCAACAGTGTTTCTAAATCTGACGCTACTGCCGCGAGTGTGGGAGGAGCTACTGCCTCGTGTGGGCGGAGCTACAGTCAAAAGTTTTTCTCATCCTCCTCAGTAAAGACATGGAAGATGCTGAGAGATCCGGTGTATTTCTACTACAAAGAGCTCCACAAAGCGTCAGAGTGAAACATGGACCTATTTGATGAACATGGAGCTGATATTCTGGAGATGGTAAATGTTTTAGATCAGTAAAAATGAGTCATTTCCAGCAGCACATCTGATCATCTCTCACGGCACACTGGTTGAAAAACACTGTAGAGAATCAACATTTGAATGAAAGCTGACCTGAGAGTCTCCAGTTTACAGTCTGGACTCTCCAGTCCGGCTGACAGTAGCTTCACTCCTGAATCCTGCAGGTTGTTGACACTCAGGTCCAGAAGTCTGAGTCTGGAGGACTGAGAGCTGAGAACTGAGGACAGAGCTGCACAGCTTCTCTTTGACAGATTACAGCGACTCAGTCTGCAGAAAACAAAGACAGACAGCAGTTATTGAATCTTTCATGTTTCCATCAGATTCATTTGTTCACTGAAGGTGATTTTCATCAGAGTTCTTCCAGAGCTTTGTTCAAAGTTAGACTGAAAACATTCCTCTGTGGGCAGGATTATTGTCAGACATTAAACATAAAGCTCAGCTGCTTTAACCTCTAGACCACGTGTCAAACTCCAGGCCTGAGGGCCAAATGTGGCCCCCCATGTCATTTTATGTGGCCCGCGAGTAGGGCTGTGACGATGACCTCATCACCGCGTCACTGCACTTTTTTTTTTTTTTAGTTCAGCATATAGTGCGTGATTGGAACTATAATAAACACATGAAACACATTCATATTTGCTAATAATGTACTTTTTCTGCTTGTCCTGTATTCAGACTTTCCTTCTTTCTTTCAGACTGTTCTCTCCTCATCTCCCACCTGTCACTCTCTCTCGTCACGTGCGCTCTCACTGTCTGCCTCTTGCGCTGCACGTGGCACGCGGCTCCCTGTACACACACAGGCGCGCTTTCAGAAGCACACATCCTCATTCTACAACAGAAGATTCCGTCTCGCGAGGAAATACGACAAATTTACTGCGGTCTAATTATTCATTTCCATTGTTTTCATTTCCATCACAAGCTGCGTGCGTTCCTAAGTGCGCGACACTGCGCCCCCTGGTGGTTCATCGCCGCGGTGATCAAAAATCTGACAACGTCACAGCTCTACCCGCGAGAGCATAAAAGGTTTTAATTTCTTAAAATAAAAACTTGGTGTGTATTTATTCATATCTAGGGGGAATCTGACTGGAAACCTGATAGAATTAAATGGAAAAGGATTTATGCAAACATATGTTTTTATGAAACTGTAATTGTCATTTCAAAAAGTTATAATAAACAAATACATGAGTTATTTAACATTAAGGAGTAATTAAATGTATTTTTCATTACATTTAGTTACATGTATAAGTTATATTTGGCCCTTTGAGGACAGCCGCTATGCTGATGTGGTCCTCAGTGAAAATGAGTTTGACCCCCCCGCTCTAGACCATAGCAGATAACTATGGATTCATTAACATTACATGAAGACAGATGGAGACACGCGGGGGGGTAACAGGTTAAACCCAGACTTTCTGTCTGTTCTGACAAATGTCAACAAGTTTAAAGTGAAAACTAAGACTGATCACCACTACAAAAAAAATAATAAGTAGCTGGAGGAAAGCTACTGCTTGTTGGGACATAGTCGGTCCTCAGCAGTTCCCGTTTGTCCCTCAACAGGAACTCGCTCTAGTTTAAAGACGAGTTGCTTTGAGGTTTTCGCTGCCACTTCTTCTGTTTCTCTGTGAACTGTTTCCTTTTCATAGCTACAAGCGTTGGATTCGGATCATTATTGCAGTTTGTCTTTATGTGTCCATCCTCTCCACAGTTGTAGCAGTAACCTGGCTTTGGTCCTGCAGGTGAGGGTCTGTGAAGAGTGCGGGGCAGTTTACTGTTCTTGTTGGAAGGAACAGACTGGTACGTAGCAGACTGCTTCTGACTTGTCTGGCTGCCTGTGAGGGCCCTCAGCTGTTTCTGTATGTCGGCTAGCTGCTGGGCGAGCTGCTGTGTGATGCTGGTTAGCGCATCAACCTTTGATTCTTCTGTAGTAGAAGTGTAGGCATATTGGGCATGCACCCCAGCTCTGGCTTTTGAACCGAGGTGCTGCTTCATACGCTGAGCTTTAGAAGCTTCTCTGTCTTCCTCAGTTCGAAGTAGCAACAAGAAGTCAGAGAAAGATGGTGGGTCAGACTTGCGTTGCTTTAATTGCAATTCAGAGATTAGATTGTTGTCCCAGCAGCCACGACAAAACTGGTTTAGAAGGTGTCTGTTCACATCGTTGGCTTTCACTCCTCCCCTCTTCAAAGCCAAAACTAGTGCAATTTGCAGCCGTTGCAAGTATGCGGATGGCTTTTCACCAGCGTCTTGAAACATCTCCATAAACTTTGCATAAAGCTCATCTCCATCCTGAACAGTTCCATAAGCAGAGTCCAGGATCTGGAGGTAAACCTTTGGTAATGTGTCTGGCTTTAGGTGTTTCACCATATCTGCTGCTGGTGGGAAAAGGCTTTCAACAATTCTTCTGGATCTTTGCAAGTCTGAAACTGCAGGATCTTGAAGAAGCAGGTCGACACTAGAGCGCCATGTTTCATAATCTGTTTCATGTTGCGGTCTTGGAGTGCGGCCTGAGAAGGAACGGAGTCTCACAGCAGAAAGATGTGCAGCATTGTCATCGCTTTTCATTATATGCTCAACCACATAGTGTTGGACCTTGGGTGGATTCAGATCAGGGATTGGTGGGGCTCTGGGTGACATACTATGGTCAGAATGGCTCTGTGGCATTTCCTTCTTCACATCCTGCTCTTCTGCAGCTGTTCCGGCCTGTGGCCTGAGGGTGGTGGCGTTGAGCATTTCTGAAGATGATGCAGCACGAGGAGGCGATGACATCACTTGGTCACTAGTATCTGGATGGAGCTTCCCAGATGGTGTTTGACTGAGCTCAGTGATAGACTGGCCCAGCAGAGACATCACCCCTTTAAGAACCTCCGCGGCAGGCAAAACAAAGCCAGTAGACATCACCTGCGTTACAAATGACTCTGTCCAATTGTGTAAAATGTCTATAACGATATTATAATATAACTATAATGATCAAACTAAGGAAAAAGTAAAAACATGTAATTTTACATGTAATCAAAGCACCATGACAGAATGAACTGACATTCAGTTCCTCTGTCTAGTAATGGAACAAAAGATAAATCAGACTAAATAATCTTATTTTTTCATGTTGATGGTTGTGAAGTTTTTACAAATATTGATGGTATTTTGTTCTGAAGTATCCAATCCTATTGCTGTAGGTCTGATAGACACAAATGCAGTACTTTGGGTTTCAAACATAGTTGCAGTACTATTTCAACTTTGACCTATTTTCCTTGTAATATTGTTCTGAAAGTACTTTTTAGAGTTAATGCCAAAATCCCTTTAAACATTTTGATCTGCTGTTTGTGAGTGACAGTAGATGTCAGATCTATTGGAAATGTTTCTGTGTTTCTTTGGATCAGAGTTCACATTATTGTTGGTGACGCCACAGTTGTTCTGGACAGACAGACAGACAGACAGACAGACAGACAGCCGGAACCAACCCAAATCTCGCGGGATTGGGCGGTTTGAATTGTGCTGCGGGCAGGAGCGGACGCCCCCCCCCCCCCCCCCGCGGGATCAGTGTTGCCATGAATATCTCATGAATATTTATCAGCGTGGACTACGTTAGGCTGTGCTGCTGTTGGATTCTAATGTAAGCTCCGTGAACGCACCAGGTAGAGACGCCTAATGGCCACTGTCATCTAACCTGTTGTTGGGGGGTTGCAACGCCCCACCCCTAAGAAATTGTGTTCCTTAAAGCCTGATACCGCTGTTGAACCTTTTGCTGCGCGATGACTTCTCTTTTTCTCTCTTTTCTTTCCGATCGTGGTCAGAAGCTCAGGGGAGATTTCCTCCAGGGTTGAAGGCAATTCTCCTTGGGGTTCACTTCCCTGTTCGAACCCTCAACCTTCAGAGCGGATTAAAAATGACTCCAAAACAGCTATTTCGGGAACGCCGATCTCTGTTTATTTTGTGCTTCGTCCTCCGAACACACAGTATATATTTCCCGCACACACCTCCCCTTTGTGCTCACACCCCCCAACTCCACCTGCACGCGCCCCTCCCTCTTTCTCGTGGCGCGCGCCCCGCTCAGGACAAGCACTCCGCAACACCGCGGTCGCGTGTGGGCGGAGCTACGAGCTAAAGTTCTGGTCTGATCGCTGCATGGAGCGATGTGTTTATCAATGGTAGACACTGAGAATGTGGAGAGATCAGGTTTATTATTGTGGAGAGTTCTACTTGGTAATCATGTTTCCATGTTTGAGTTCATCAAATCATCCCAGAGAAAGTCTCTGCTTCAACTCCTGCAGGTAAAGCTGCGTCTGAATCTGACGCCGTGTTTCCATCTCTAGCCGCGTTAAATATCTTGATGGGATCAGTGGTCGGGTTAAAATAAACCCGTGCACATGGGCCCAGAAAACCTTTTTCCGATTAGAACAAACGTTCCCATGGGTCACACTTTCGGTTGGAATGAATCATTTGGGCATGCGCAGTAGTGTAAAAACACCCGGATGAGGAAGTAGGTCCCGTTGTAAATACACCGTTGCTGCTACAGACTTTTATGCAGCAGCTCAGTAATATACGAGACGATCTTCCAAACGGGCTTTTATTAATGTTATGAATATTATGAAGTACCTGTTCGCTCATCATTTTATATTTAATCCGTGGGGTCAGTGCTTTTTTTGAGGAAAAACGGAGAACCCAGTGTTAGGAGAGGCTAACAACATTAGCTTTTTGATGGACACAAAATCCAACACCATGCGGGGAAACGCTGCAATCTGCAGCTTGGCTGGACGTAAATGTCTGTGAATAACATCAGCCTTTATTTTGTCGGGGCTCAACTGGAAACACAATTCCATGTGATTTTTCTTAACAGTTTCTAAGGACTGAGTGACATTTCTGCTCTGAAAAGTTCACACACTGCCCCAAGCCGCTCTGCTGTGTGTGAGCTGGCGGCTCGAGCTCTGCTCGGTTCTCCTGAGTCCTGCAGCCGCTAACCCAGAGCGGCGGGTCCGCTCGCAGTTCGAATTCTCACACATAACGAAATAACAAAACGCACACGGAACAAAGCACCCTCCCCTTAAAAACACATTAATAAATTCTGCTGCCCTGCTCAGACAGGTTCACTGGTCCACTGGCACTGGAGCCCGAACGCAGAGCTCGGGTGCCGGGTCCAGACCTCAGTGGGCACGCATCCCCCCCCGCATCTCCCTGTGAGGGGTGAAAGAGAGGGGAGAGCCAGCGGGGCGAGAGCGGAGCGGCGCTTTACGCGGGGCCTCCTGTATGGTGTCAAATTCATGCCTAAACTATTTGGCATCAAAACTGTAAAACCAGGAATCAAAACTCGAATTCTGCAAACCAAAACCCATAATTTGCAAACAAAAACTCAAATCTGCAAATCAAAATTCATAAATTGAGAACCAAAACCCATAATTTGCAACCAAAAGCTATAACCTAAAGCGCAATCATATTTCTCAGGTGCTGATTTGTTTTCTTGCTGTTCTGAAATCGTCTTTTTGAGTTGTGCTTTTATTTTGAAATCGTCTTTTTGAGTTGCGCTTTTATTTTTTGAGTTGAGCTTTTTTTTTGCGGTTGCGATTCTAAAACCTGTCACACACGTAAAAACAGCGCCACGTCAGTCAACGGGAGGGGAGGCGGGACATCCCCACATCCAGAAGCTCATTGGCTGCCGAATAACACCGAGTCTTACGTCAACAGACCAGTTTAGAATGTGCCGGTAAGTTTGTCATGTTTTTCAAACCTTTTACTATATTAAACGATCAAACTTGTACTTTATTTAACCAGAGGACGCAAGCACAGTCAGATGAGGAGCTCCACCAGTAGCTGCTAGTGAAAAAAGATGTTAGAAAGTTAGACGTTGCATGACAAACTATCACCATTGTTCTCCCGTGTTAGCATGCTAGCTAGCTCAATGCTAGCGGGGTTTCCAGCTCTTTCCATGACTTTTATGGATTAAACAAAGTCGATTTTTTTTTTACCACAGTGTCAGTATCAGTCATGTAAACCTGGGAATAATTGCCCGTGAATTGTCACTAGGATTAATCAAAGATTTTTTTCAAGAAGTACATTCATGTATAATTTAAAAGGTTTCTCAATATATCTTTAGACACCTTTCCTAGTTTGGGATCAAGTTCATCCTTATTTAAAATAATAAAAGTAAAATTATGATTCAGAAACACATTATTTATTTGAGGTACCAGAACAAATTTCCCAGGTGTGGGATCAATAAAGTTTTTCTGATTTTGAACTGTATTCCAAAACCATTGTATTCTCAACCTTAAAGATTGCAGGTTCATACGGGAAGTTAACTCTCACAATATGCAGCTGTGTGTGTGTGTGTGTGTGTGTATATATATATATATATATATATATATATATATACTCATTTTAACTTTCTTAAATACATTTTTCTTTGTGTGCATGATGCTGTGGACATTGGACGACAGTCTAACTTAAACCAGGCAGAGCAGGAAACTGTTGGAGTTGTTGTTCCCTCTGTGGCGTGTCCTCTCTCCTCTCAGACCTGTTCAACCCTTGTGGGACATCGGAAAACCATGGCCAAGACATTAACATTTATGTACTGATCTATGCATGTCATCTCAGCAGGATGTAACAGAAACCAACAATGTGAACAGATCTCATCTGCCTTACAAAATACTGCCCCCCTTAAGAAAATAAATGGCTAATAATCACCACTGGTATTTTGTAATGCTTCACTTTTTAATGTTTGACCATTATATATGTTTTGTACAAAAGACTGATTGATGGTTTTGCAAATATCTTTGAAACACAGAGTCAAGTGTATTAGATTCTGTGAAATTCTGAACTACAATTCAGATAAATTAAAATAACTGTTTTTAAAACTCCTCAAAAGACTTGAAGTGGAAAAGTCACTGTTTTTGTGCAGGCACTGAGAAATGGGAAGCAGACGGTGTGCCTGGGCATGTTGTCAATGCAATCGTGGTCAAAATGGACAACTATTTTAAATGCTTCTCTTTCAGTTAACAGGAGATGTCTGTGAGCCTGCTGGACAGCCTTTGCATCACACCAGGGACGTCTTTGGGGCCTGCATCTGGAAAGAAACAAAAACAGCAAAGTTAATTAACCCAAAAAAGAAGAGAAAAATTAAGATTAAAATTGTTTTCTGTACCTTCAAGAAGTTGTAGACATCCACGTCGCGGCTGCCTCAGAATTCCTGCCTTTTTTGTTATGGCATGCATAACAACGGTCCTTATAGAAAACAACAGACATACAGGAATAGTCCATGATTTTAAAATCACCACCTAATTAAAAAGAAACTAATAATTCTATTGATGTCTAATACTGGAATCATTTTAAGGGGAATAAAGTACGTTTTTGCTGGTCTGCTACAATTTACTCTGCTCTGATTAATTCATACCAGACTTCTGCCAGTCTGCATGGTGCAGACGCATACATTTAGTAAATATGGCACAGCAATATTGTTGCTCTGTTAATTCCCTCTGTCTGTAAACCCTGAAAAATATTGAGAAACCTTATAGGTTATAGCATATTTAATTAATCCTAGTGACAATTCATGGGCAATTATTCCCAGGTTTACATGACTGATACTGACACTGTGGTGAAAAAAAAATCGACTTTGTTTAATCCATTAAGTCATGGAAAGAGCTGGAAACCCCGCTAGCATTGAGCTAGCTAGCATGCTAACACGGGAGAACAATGGTGATAGTTTGTCATGCAACGTCTAACTTTCTAACATCTTTTTTCACTAGCAGCTACTGGTGGAGCTCCTCATCTGACTGTGCTGGCGTCCTCTGGTTAAATAAAGTACAAGTTTGATCGTTTAATATAGTAAAAGGTTTGAAAAACATGAAAAACTTACCGGCACATTCTAAACTGGTCTGTTGACGTAAGACTCGGTGTTATTCGGCAGCCAATGAGCTTCTGGATGTGGGGATGTCCCGCCTCCCCTCCCGTTGACTGACGTGGCGCTGTTTTTACGTGTGTGACAGGTTTTAGAATCGCAACCGCAAAAAAAAAGCTCAACTCAAAAAATAAAAGCGCAACTCAAAAAGACGATTTCAAAATAAAAGCGCAACTCAAAAAGACGATTTCAGAACAGCGAGAAAACAAATCAGCACCTGAGAAATATGATTGCGCTTTAGGTTTTAGCTTTTGGTTGCAAATTATGGGTTTTGGTTCGCAGATTTTGGGTTTTGGTTTGCAGAATTCGGGTTTTGATTCCTGGTTTTACAGTTTTGATGCCAAATAGTTTAGGCATGAATTTGACACTATACTCCTGGTCGGTCCTGTTTGAGCTCCAAAGCTTTCTATCAGCGAAACACCGTCTATGAATGACGTAAACCAGAGCAGAAGTGACACACGATCAGAATGACCGTTTACATGACCACGATCGGATAAAGGATCGGTATAACCCACCTATCTCCATCAGAAAGAAAGTTTGATCCGAATGAGTCTGACCGGGGCAGACTATTCCGAACGGCGCGTTTACAAGACGCATTTTCTTTCCGATTACTTTTGCCCATGGAAACGCGGCTTCTGACAGAGTTTGAAGCCAAAGCCCCCCACCCCCCCTTCTACCTGCTTTTCCTCTCTACCTGTTCACCTGTTCACATCCTCTGTAGCTCAGAGTTGTTTTTCCCGCGCTCCCAGTGTGTTCTACACAGGTGTAGGGACAGTGAAAATAAACCACCCCCTTGTTAATGTTAAAACAGTTTGAAGTGTTGTGGGTTCATTACAAATCGTGTAGTACTGTAAATGGCCAGCAGGTGGAACGAGCGCTGTCGAGCAGGACTGACGTCATGCGGGAGCGCGCAGAGCAGCATGAAAGAGGGAAGAGAAGAGAGATCGGATGAGCGCTGAGAGTCCGGTTTTCCTAGAAAACACCCACCTGTATGAGCCGACGTACGCTGCTGTACTGGAAAGAACCCGTGAATAAACGCACAACATGTTCAGTGGTCTGCTGCTCATTTCAAGTGTGCAACACAGAGCGCTAAATACGTCATCATAGGTTGACACGATAGTCGGGGCGCTCTAGCGCAGCACACGGATGAAAGAGCTGTGACTCTATCTGCCAACACTGACGGGATCAGGAAGGAGCAGGTTTAAGGCAGAGACATGATGTCAATGGATGAAGCAGAGAAGAACCACAAACCAGGTTCATGGTGAGACACGCATGGTGTTCAGATGTGCTGATGCCCCACTGAGGGGCAAAACAGCAACAACTGGAAAAGCTGAAGCTACAAAAAATAATGAATTCCTAGATTTTCAGCTCTGTTGAACCATTACAATGTTTTTTCTCCTCCATAAATTCAAATGACTTTGACCTGCAGCTTTATCAGCTGCTTCAGCGCTTCAGGCCGTCTGTCTGCGCACACACACACACACACACACACACACACACTTTTAACCCAACAGGATTAGTGAAAATATATTTAATAATTAGGTTAACATTACACAAAGAGGAATGCATGAAGATGAGGCTGGAGGAGGACATGAATCTCTGTAATAACATCAATACAAATACGTGGTTTTGTTCCTGCAGGACTGGAGACGATACAAAATCAATGCATCTCTATTACTGTGCAGGAATAAATTCTAAAATTTAAGTTTTGCGGGTGCGGGCGGGAGTGTAGCGCATACGTTGTGGGAGCGGGATGAAGAAAATAGTCCCGCGCAGGGCTCTACTGCAATCCCCTCAGTAAGCATGTTTGAGCTTCATTACACATTTAGACTGTCTGTGGCTAGATCTAACATTATGAGGAAAAAACACATTATAACCTAAAACACTGTACTACTGTTACCCAGAATGGAATGTTTCTGACTTATCACATTTATTGCAAAAACCAAATTAAGAAATGTTTAAATGTATCCTCCTGAAAGCTGCACAAACACTGCAGATATAGTGATTGTTGTTTTGCTTGATCTTTCAGGTCTTGTGATCATATTTTAACTAAAGTAATACATAAATAAACATTACAGTACTAAACTATTACAATTGAAACATAACATTTGATGTTTTACTGTGTTTTGTAGTTTGTGGTTGGAAAATGTCAAACATGTTGTCTGTTACAGATTGATAAATGCCTCAACAATCCCATCTGCCATCAAGGACTTCATGAAACGCTGGCCTGCATTATTTGATGCAACACAGGTACACTTTTTTATTTGTAATAAAGGCATAACCATGTTACCGTTTGCTTGTAAGCCAAGTGAATATATGTTAATTAATTTCCCTAATTCTCCCATTTGTATTTCTTTATTTAGTAAGAATTCAGAGAATAACAACGGTAAACCGCGTCTACCTTTATGTCCAATCTGGACCAATCATCCCAAAACTGATGGATGTGATCTCATCAAGAGGAGGAGCTACAGGAATGACATCAACGATATTCTTCTTGAGGTATAGTTATTTAGAATTTTTTTTTTAAATGCAAGTTTCTGACAGTTTCTAATATTATGTTAATTTAAGGTTTTTTTTCTTGATCATGTTTTTTTTTTCTTCTTAAACAGAACAACAGTGTTGATAGAGAAGTGAGGTGGCCGTACGTCGTCTTATTGTGAACCTTGGAGAAAAAGAAGAGCCTGGATCCCTGAACAAGCATGACTTCAGCTCTGAATGAAGAGTCAGAAGCTGCTGGGAGCTTTGATGGATGATGTGATGTTTGTGGATGAAAAGGTGAGGATGTTTGTGGAGGATGTGTCTGTCAGAGCAGCATCCAGCTGCAGCAGGACTCTGTCACCCTAACCCTTTGGACTCTCAGCTGCATCTGCTGAAACACAGCAGGACTCAGAGTGCATGTGAGCGTGCTGCACTGCTTTAAAGGAGTCTGATGAGCCTCATGTCTGCAGTTCAGTCCTAACACAACTTTGTCATCATATTGATGTGAACACAACTGAAACATGGAGTCTGACCTCAGAGTCTGCAGTCTGCAGTCTGGACTCTCCAGAAAACCACACAGATGAACAACTCCTGGATCCTGCAGGTTGTTCCAGCTCAGGTCCAGTTCTGTCAGATTGGACGGGTTTTTCTTCAGAGCTGAGACCAGAACTTCACAGCTGATCTCTGACAAACTGCAGCCCCCCAACCTGCAATGAGACAGAAAAGTGTGTTCAGGAGATATTTTGGATGAAAAATCATGACCACCTGGAAATGAAAATACATTATGCATGGGGGGGGGGGCTGTTTATCAATGTATTTATGACTTTGACCCAAAAACATGAACAAAGCTCTTTCCAGTCACTTTCCCATTCAGACACTGATGGTGGCTCTGCTGCTGAACACTGGGACCCCCCTTCCACCAGAGGCAGGGTGGGGTTTAGTGTCTACAAATAAATATAATTCTGTCACTAAAAGTCAGCAAAAGAAAAAAAATAACACACATTTGTGTATCCTGTGGAGTCAAACTCACAATTTCCACATGAGTTAAACATAAAGTTCAGCTGCTTTAACCTCTAGACCAGGGGTGGGCAAACTACGGCCCACGGGCTGCATCCGGCCCGCCTCCATCTTTGGTCCGGCCCTCTGAACAACAGAGACCCCTGTTTTGTTTTTTCAATCTGGCCACACGATTAAGACGTGACATTTTCTTCCCTCCTTCTGCAGTCTGATCTCCAACCTGAAACCCTCTAAAAATCTCTGTCAAATAGACCAGAAGACAGTCTTCCGTTTCTACGTAGCAGTTCATCTTTCCCTGTTTAGCTCATTCTTTTAGAGCGATGATGCTGCTTTTTTAAACAGCTCACACTGTTCTGTGTCCTGATTGGCTGGAGACCTTGTCAATCAATCTCCTCAGTCCGTGCTGTGTCTCCTGTACAGAAACGTGGAGCTCTTCAGATCAGAAATGTTTTTATCACGATCAGATCTTTGTTTTCATTCTAAGATCCTGGACCTAATTTCTATGAAGGTTTGAGGATTTAAACTAGAGAAAAGGTGAAAATGTTCATGTCTGTGTGAGAAAAGTGTATTTATGCAGTGAGGAGTTCCACAAACGTCTGTAATCATTCTCCATGGATTTCACAGATCACGGTTATTTTTAGAACATAACTCCTGCAATAAATGAAGGAACTCTGTTCTGGAGAAAAAGTAACGCAGAAATATGTGTAGCTGCAGCAGAAGACATGGAAATTTACCTTTTTTAATTATTACTGGATGAGAAACAGACGCACAGCTGCACAAAACGTGAGACGTGTGATGAGCTCAAAGTCTCTGCAGAATTATGACGGAAGAGGATCCATTATTTATTTAGTTAGTTTTTTTTAATGTATTAGTATGTTTTTCCTGAATTTTTGTCTTTGAAAATCATAGAGAGGGATATTTGGTCATTGTTTTATTTCATAAAAAATGTTATTTTTTTTATGAAAAGGATCATGAATGAATGAAACTTTATTCAAACACTTTCCAACTCCTTGATGGTACCAAAGGACTTCACAAAAAATAGAGATCTAAAATGGAAACAAAAGTTTTAAACTAAAAACTCTAGAATATTCTGAAAATACAATTTTCCATCCAAATGTTTTCATCTACATTCCATGTTCCATCATTCTCACTCCACCATCTGCTCCTGGCCCTTCTATCCAATTCTAGAATCCAATGTGGCCCCCCAGTTAAAATAATTGCCGTCCCCTGCTCTAGACCATAGCAGACAACTATGGATTCATGAACATTACAGCATTTTTGACGTCCATATGTGACACATCAGAACGCCGTTCTGGACGTGTGGTTTGTACCTGATAAAACGCCACTTTTTACATCCGTCTTAGGACAACACAAGACGGTGTAAATTATGTTCTACTGTTAAAATGTTGTAGAAAAGTATTTTTTACTCCACTTCTCCTGGTGATTTGTGATGCCTTTTGCTTGCCATAGACACACATACAGGCGGGGGTGTAACAGGTTAAACCCAGACTTTCTGTCTGTTCTGACAAATGTCAACAAGTTTAAAGTGAAAACTAAGACTGATCACCACTACAAAAAAAAATAATAAGAATGACTCTGTCCAATTGTGTAAAATGTCTATAACTATATTATAATATAACTATAGTGATCAAACTAAGGAAAAAGTAAAAACATGTAATTTTACATGTAATCAAAGCACCATGACAGAATGAACTGACATTCAGTTCCTCTGTCTTGTAATGGAACAAAAGATAAATCAGACTAAATAATCTTATTTTTTCATGTTGATGGTTGTGAAGTTTTTACAAATATTGATGGTATTTTGTTCTGAAGTATCCAATCCTATTGCTGTAGGTCTGACAGACACAAATGCAGTACTTTGGGTTTCAAACATAGTTGCAGTACTATTTCAACTTTGACCTATTTTCCTTGTAATATTGTTATGAAAGTACTTTTTAGAGTTAATGCCAAAATCCCTTTAAACATTTTGATCTGCTGTTTGTGAGTGACAGTAGATGTCAGATCTATTGGAAATGTTTCTGTGTTTCTTTGGATCAGAGTTCACATTATTGTTGGTGACGGCACAGTTGTTCTGGAGAAAATGTCAAACTGACACTTCATGTCCCAAACGTTGCTGACCCCTGGTTTCAACCTTTCTCTGGCCAGGTAGCCCCGCCCCCAGCTTCATCCAGAAACTACCTGCAGAGGTTCTGATCCAGGCTGGGTTCTGAAGCAGAACCAGAACCAGGTCTGTGGGAAAGACCTGTCAGTCTGCTGCAGGTTGACCTCTTCATATCTCTGCATGAGGAGCTGCTGCTCTGTGGCTCAGAAATCTGCTGCAACTGTTTGTCCATTGAAATCTGCAGTTCTGGGATGGATTCCTGTTTTCTTTCCAGAACACAGAACTTAGTCCAGTTCTACACAGACGTGTGGTGAGGTTGATGCTGGTGAGGCACCGACTCCTCTGGAGTCAGATTTACAATGAAAGAACTGAATATTTCAGCATCCATCCAACAGCAGCTAACAGCTTCTAAAATACACACCAGATCATATTTCTGTCATAGACATGGATAGAACACTCTTCTTGGGGAGAAATTATTCATATTTACTGTCAACACATTAAAGTACAGATGTGTTCAGCTCACATTTGACCCTCAGTAACTATTTCTGGTATTTTTCTAACCTCAAATTCTGGAGCTTTAATCAGTTATCAAATGTTTTCTGTGAAAATGATCCTAAAATAAAAGAAATGATTTATTTCCATTTGTATCCACTTACTCCCATGTTATTTCTAAAACACAAACATTAAAGACATGTTTGTCCTTACTTATGAGTCCATGTGTGGATCCTTCTCCACTAAAATCTCTATGATCTGTTGGAAAGTTTTCCTTATTTTCCTTTATTTTCTAGGAGTTTCTCCTCTATGGAGACAGACGTTCTTATTCTGTTTCTACGGCAGCAGTGTAGCTACAAAGCAGCTGTCAGCTCACGTCTGCCCCCTTTCTGCAGGCCTACAGCAGTGTTTAGTCTCTGTTAACATTGAGTCCTGCAGTCAGACATGAGGCTCAGCAGCTCCAGAGCCTCACCAGGAGATTCAGCTCCGTCTGTGATCAACACTCTAATTCAGAGATTTGAACCTCACAAACTGTGGAAAACTGGACTGAAAATGGAGATTTAACACAGATCAGTGGAAAGAAGATTGACTTCATTGACCTTTTTCTATTTCATCACCATTATGACAGGTGAGGCTCTGCCTCACTAACCTCACCTGACCACACGTCACTGAGTTCTACACAGACGTGTGCCATGCCCCCCCCCTCTATCCCCCCACTTCATTCATGTCCTCCACTTTTGTTTTAACCACATCAGATTCACGTCCACCAATCAAAGTGGCTGCTGGACGTTCCTCCAAAAGTGTGTTTCTAAATCTGACTCTCCCACTGGGAGTGGGAGGAGCTACTGCCTCGAGTGGGAGGAGCTCCCTCCATGTGTGGGAGGAGCTACTGTCTCGAGTGGGAGGAGCTCCCGCCGTGTGTGGGAGGAGCTCCCGCCAAAGGTTTATCTCGTCCTCCTCATGAAAGACATGGAAGATGCTGAGAGATCCGGTGTATTTCTACTACAAAGAGCTCCACAAAGCGTCAGAGTGAAACATGGACCTATTTGATGAACATGGAGCTGATATTCTGGAGATGGTAAATGTTTTAGATCAGTAAAAATGAGTCATTTCCAGCAGCACATCTGATCATCTCTCACAGCACACTGGTTGAAAAACACTGTAGAGAATCAACATTTGAATGAAAGCTGACCTGAGAGTCTCCAGTTTACAGTCTGGACTCTCCAGTCCGGCTGACAGTAGCTTCACTCCTGAATCCTGCAGGTTGTTGTAACTCAGGTCCAGAAGTCTGAGTCTGGAGGACTGAGAGCTGAGAACTGAGGACAGAGCTGCACAGCTTCTCTCTGACAGATTACAGCGACTCAGTCTGAAGAAAACAAAGACAGACAGCAGTTATTGAATCTTTCATGTTTCCATCAGATTCATTTGTTCACTGAAGGTGATTTTCATCAGAGTTCTTACAGAGCTTTGTTGGAGGCTTTGACCACTGGCAGCAGCCTCAGAAGAGCCTCCTCTGAACCAGAGTATTTCTGCAGGTTAAACTCTTCCAGATCTTTTTCTGATGACAGTAAGATGAAGACCAGAGCAGACCACTGAGCAGGAGACAGTTTATACCTGGAGAGACGTCCTGACTCCAGGAACTGTTGGATCTCCTCCACTAGAGATCCATCATTCAGTTCATTCAGACAGTGGAACAGGTTGATGCTTCTCTCTGCAGACAGATCCTCACTGATCTTCTTCTTGATGAACTGGACTGTTTCCTGATTGGTCTGTGAGCTACTTCCTGTCTGAGTCAGCAGACCTCGTAGGAGACTCTGATTGGTCTGCAGTGAAAGACCCAGGAGGAAGCGGAGGAACAAGTCCAGGTGTCCGTTTGGACTCTGTAAGGCCTTCTCCACAGCACTCTGGTAGAACTGGACTGGACTGCTCTGTTCAGGCTGAGAGATCTGTGATTGTTCTTCTTCCATGAGGTTGAGTTTGGAGGTGATGAAGGTCAGATGGACATGAAGAGCCGCCAGAAACTCCTGAACACTCAGATGGATGAAGCAGAAGACCTTGTCCTGGTACAGGCCTCTCTCCTCTCTAAAGACCTGTGTGAACACTCCTGAGTACACTGAGGCTGCTCTGATATCGATGCCACACTCTGTCAGGTCGGATTCATAGAAGATCAGGTTGCCTTTCTTTAGCTGCTTGAAGGCCAGTTTTCCCAGAGACTTCATCATCTTCCTGCTCTCTGGACTCCAGTGAGGATCTGTCTCAGCTCCTCCATCATACTTGACCTTCTTTACTTTGGCCTGAACCACCAGGAAGTGGATGTACATCTCAGTCAGACTCTTGGGCAGATCTGCTTTCTTTTTGCTCTTCAGCAGATCCTCCAAAACTGTAGCAGTGATCCAGCAGAATACTGGGATGTGGCACATGATGTGGAGGCTTCGGGATGTCTTAATGTGAGAGATCATCTTTCTGGTCTGCTCTTCATCTCTGAATCTCTTCCTGAAGTACTCCTCCTTCTGTGGGTCGTTGAAGCCTCTAACCTCTGTCACCATGTCAACACACTCAGCAGGGATCTGATTGGCTGCTGCAGGTCGTGTGGTTATCCAAAGACGAGCAGAGGGAAGCAGGTTCCCCCTGATAAGGTCTGTCAGCAGATCACCCACTGAGGTGGATTTTCTAGGGTCATTTAGGATCCGAGTCTTATGGAAGTCCAGAGGAAGTCGACACTCATCCAGACCATCAAAGATGAAAAGGACCTGGAAGTCTTCGAAGCTGCAGATTCCTGCTTCTTTGGTTTCAGGGAAGAAGTGATGAACAAGTTCCACCAAGCTGAACTTCTCCTCTTTCAGAACATTCAGCTCTCTGAAAGTGAATGGAAATGTGAAGTGGATGCTCTGGTTTGCTTTGCCTTCAGCCCAGTCCAGAGTGAATTTCTGTGTCAAGACTGTTTTTCCGATGCCAGCCACTCCCTTTGTCATCACGGTTCTGATTGGTTCTTGTCCTCCAGCCGAGGGTTTAAAGAGGTTCTCTTGTCTGATGCTTGTTTCTGCTCTGTCTGCTTTCCTGGAAGCTGCTTCAATCTGTCTGATCTCGTGTTCTTGGTTGATCTCTCCAGTTCCTTTTGCGATGTAGAGCTCAGTGTAGATCTCATTTAGAAGGGTTGGGTTTCCTGCTTTAGTAATCCCCTCAAACATACACTGGTACTTTTTCTTCAGCTTAGACTGGATTTTTTGTCGACAAACTGCCTCAAAAGGTCCTGAATGCAATCACAAACAATAGTAAATACATATTCTGAAGGTTCAATAACACATTTCTAACATGTTGAGTGCTGTTAGGCATGGGTAAATCTAAATTTTTTCAGTGGGTAAAGCCTTTAACCAAGTTCTCTTACTAAACTGCAGTTGATCAGCCAGCTCCTCCTTCTTCATTCTCCTCAAGAAGTTTACTGTGATCTTCATCAGTGCTTCTCTGCTGCTTGCGTGTTGTTCATCTTCACTCGCCATCATTTCTTCCTCTTTTCTTGGACTTGTCAAAATTCTTGGGTCATCTAGACTCAAAACTTGGTAGATTTTCTTCAGCTCCGTCTTCACAAATATGATTATGTTGGCTTCCAGCAGCTGTAACATAACACTACATGAATGAGTCATTCAGAGTGAAGTCACAAAGACGAATATTAAGTATGTGGTGACACAATGACAATCCACTGAGCTACAAAGTACAGCATGAAGATGGCATGGATAGAATTGATTAAAAGTAATGTAGTTATTGTACATGTACAGACCATAAATATGGAGTCCAGCTGTATTTGATCCTGATGGACAGACTGACCACTGGGAGCCTCTGAACTCTGATGGTACACTCTATGAAGGAATTACAGAAGTTTACTCCATTCTTTCAGTATGCGGTTAGACAAGCACATGGCAGTGCACAGACCACCCTTTCTCTGGAGGCCTCTCCCAGCTCTTTTGGAGGATGCTTGTCACATAGGACCTCAATGTGCTTCCAAACGTCCAAATTATATGATAGTATGTGTATTAGCTGAGCTTTCTTATTACTGCAAGTTCTTCCTGGAGAATAATTCCAGTGAAGGAGACATATTTCTAAGGCCTCCCCTAAAGAAAAAACATTCTGTCATTTGGTATTAAATTCTGTCCAAGTTTTCCTGCAGGAGACAGTCAAATGCTGTCTCTAAGTCCACAAACACATATGGATTGGATGTGCAAACTCCCTAGATCTCTTAAATATCTTAGCGAGAATAAAGTGCTGGATCAGTGGTTGATAGACTCCACACTGGTGCCTATTAGTAGGAAAAAGAGAGATGTGCAGATTTTTTAAATGTACAGAGGAAGGAAGTTGATGCATCACACATCACACGTTATGGGAAAGAGTAGTGGAAACTAAGCAGAGGTGAGAAGAGAAACACTTCAGAGCAGAGCTACTCATTCCTGGTCCTCAAGATCTACCACCCTGACTGTTTTCCAGATCTCCAAGCCCTGCTAGCTGCTGACTGGCTCAATCAGATGTCTCCACATTCTGATTGAATAAATACCCCTGGTCCAGGTAATCAGCAGCAAGCAGTATTTGCTTTGCAGATGTTGCTGAAGGAGTACAAAGAAGGCAGATAGGAGCTACATTGCATCTCTCAAGATTTAGAGAGAGACTTTATCTTATTTGTAAACAATTTTTATGAGAAAGTCTGCAGAGGCAGAGAGGTATGTTCAAGTTATCCAGGATGTGTCTGAGAGCTGGGGGACAGTAGTGAGATCTGCTGTAGCTGAGAGCAGTTAAAGGTGGAGATGGGACCACCCAAAAACCAGCTTTGAGACCCTCCTTATTTGCTTTGATGATGTTCTGTTTGACTGTATTAAGAGGAGGGCAAAATTTTGATAATGTGCACCAGTGAAGAAGGAGAATGGTGACAGCGTAGAAAAAATATGTAAGCAGAAAACACAAATGCAGCCATGGGAATTTCTGATATGTTTTTTGTATTTGATCTATCAGCCTTTGTCCAGAATCAGACCAATTGCTCAGACAACAAAATCAAAACCTCCTCTTTGTGTTTGCTCCAACACCTCAGTGAGGATCAACTCACCCTGGGACACAGGAGACAACCTCTTTTGGTCATTTAAAGAAAGTACTTTTCAAAACAGGATTTTCCTTATTGGCAAAACAAATTTCACATTTGTTGGACCATTCAATGTTCCAACACCAGAAACTTTTCCAACATCCAGTCATTGAACTCAGACTGCTCTGTGAATGGCAAACAAACCGCTTCTCATGAATGACAGAGATGTGAGAGAAAGCTGAGCTCGAATTACAACAGCACTTCAGACTGAAAACATTTTAAGTAGTTCTATGAGAAGCTCACCTCTGTGCAGCATGTTCCTGCTCTAATTTAAAATGAATAATAGCATCTTTTGATCGGTCGCTCCTCAAAGACACATAGCTGGGATTCTGTGAGGATGCGGCCCGCTGGTGGATCCTGCAAGAAATATTTTCTCAGTGTATAGATCATTTTTTGTATGTGCTGCAAACCAGTTTTACTGTAAAAGAAAAGTTCAGGTGTCAGTAAACCTTGTGCTATCCTAGGCACTTTGACATTGGGAGTGGGTCATCTAGACCCACTAGACAGTGCTCTAAACCTTTTTTCTTCAATGATTTGTGATCTTCACTGGTGTCCATGGATTACATGAAATCCTCTTCATCTTTATCCACTTGTGTCATGCTAGGGATAACATGTCAATGTAAGGATCGGGTCATCTGGACCCCATAGGATAGCACAAGGGAGAGGAAAGGAGAACAATATTAGAGTGCCACCTAGTGACTGTAGCACTCTTTTAGCAGACATCAACCGGCTCTGGGAAAGGGAAAACGAAAACATGAATAAAAGTTATCTCTCAGTTTACTTTTAAATAAATGTATCTAAAATGTAACTAAATGAGAAAAACTTTAGTTTTTCTGACTTATAAAAGAGACATAAAAATAATGGGAAAGTTAGTGTTAGATAGGCGGGGCTTTTTTGTCACCTGTGTGAAAGCTTAGAGAAAGTCTAAGAGGCCATTCAATTGGGTGAAAGTGAGCATGCCTGTTTTGCTGATAAGTTTGGTTAACAGATTCATTAGCCAATGGTAAATTAGTTGACCTACCCAGCTTTGATTCTGTACTGCAAGGTTGTTAGCGTGTTAGCTTTAGCATGCCTTGTAGGTCTGTTGCCTTCGGTCGTCAAAAATTACTGGCTTGTGCAACTTTTCAATGGACTTGAAAGCAAAGCAACAGTGCAGTTGGCATTGAATCCAGCGAACTGTCCGGTGATGGGATTTGCAATGAATGTTTCACTCAGGATAGTTTGCTAATACTTTATCCTTATTAGCCATGATGCTAGAGTCATCCAACCACTTATTGCTTTTTTTTTCAATTTGTCTGAATTAAATTATTATATTTCTTTTACAGAAAGATTTTTGTATGTTTAGTCTGTTTTAATGTTATAAAGTTCTTTTTACAAGCGTTATGCTTTGTGGTTGTTTGTGGTAAAAGCATTCCACACTTTAGATGAGGTGCTGCAAAACATTTAATAAACTGCTAACAAAGTTCATTAATCCATTTGTAAAGCTTGTAAGCAGTTTAGTAATATGGACTTTGAAGACAATGATCTGACTTTAGATGTTAATAAATCTTAGTAACACTTTCAGGTATTTGCAAGACATCTATAATGCTAATAAATATCTTAATAGGATCCTACACATTAATAAAGCCTATTAATTTGTTAAGTTAGTTAATAAAACGTCTTAAGCTTATGTACACTTAGGCTTTCGTGAGACATCTATAATGCTAATAAATATCTTACTAGAACCCCAAACAATAATACTTCTTAATTTGTTAACAAAGGTTGTTAATAAATCTTATTAAGCTTATTAACACTGAAACATTTGTTAGGCATCTATAATGCCAATAAATGTACAATTAGCATCTTAAGAACATCCTAATAATAATGCTTGTAAATGTGTTAACTAAGTAATTTAATAAACCTTATTAGACTTATTGTACTAATAAATGTCTTGCTAACACCCTAAAAATTCTACTACAATAGTTGTTAATGCATTAGCAAAGCTTGTTAAGGAATCTTAATATAAAGTGTTACCGAAACTTTGGATAAAGATTAAAAGTCAATTACAAAATAAAGTACAACTCACTTGTCCATAGCACTGTGCTGCTCTGATTGAAAATGAACAATTGCATCCTTTGATTGATCACTCCTCAAAGACACGCAGCTGGAACTTGGTACAGGTCCCGGATTCTTGTAATTCCTACAAAAAAAAAAAAGAAAAAAAGAATGAAGTCAAATATTAACGTAAAATGAAAGTTATCTTTAAGGATTTTCTCTTGTCAAAATATTCTTTCTTGTGCACTTGTAATCATGATGTCCGCAGGGGAGATCAGTGTCTGTTACACTCAGAGCAGCCAGATCACACTATGCACAGATACCTCACGTTTAAACTATCTTCTCTGAATCAGTTCAAGAAATAACTATTTAAAACAGACATGAAATACGTCTCTCAAAGAAAAAAGTTGATCCACTAATGAATCACTCAATGGTGAATAAGTTATTCAACTTAAATTTTTTGTTATCACTAATTGAAATGTTGATTAACTACATGAAAACTAGTCAATTTTGGTTATACAATTTGATTGACTAATTATCAAGTCCACATGGCTGCTAATGTTCATATCATGGAATGACCACAAGCTTAAAGCAGAGCTCAAGTCGCACTCGCCTTAGTTGGGAATAGGGTATTACCGCACAAGGGGTGTCTCAGCCTCACCAATTAACCATGGCCAGAAGAAAAAAATAACAGTTTAAATATACAACAGAGTAAACAGTGGAAACAAAACCCTGGACAAAACTACTAAACCACAATGCCATGATGGCAAGAAAGATAATTCCATGAAATGACATCTTAGCATCGAAGGTCCAAAGTTACACTAAGTGATCAAATAAATAACTGTCAGACACACGTGTTTTTTAGTGATGAATAATGACTATATCACCAACTAATAGTAAGTTAGGAACAACGTAAAAAGTACATCTTTCCAACTACAGCCCAAATACTGGAGTGTGGGCGGAGCTGCAGTTCGCCATTCAGTTTGGATGGTAAAGTGAAGAAAGGCCTACTGCTGTTATCCCACCAACTGAAGCAGTCACACTCTGACGGAAACTGATGAAATTTATGTAGGGTCATCAGAAGATATGGACAGACATCTGTGACGAAGCAAATTCTGTTCAGATAACTATTTTTCACTGAATTGCTGTTTCACAATCTGTACTTGTAGCTTTTTACGCAGATAATATTCAACTCTGGCAATAAGTAAATGCTGATAAACGTATCCATAACACATTAATAGTTTTTCACCTAATCTCATTTGTTTTTCAAATTAAGTTATCATTCAGAAAATACTGTGTTTTATTGAGTTGGGGGTTGTAACAGTCTACAGGCTGACCTTTGACTACAGGGTTTGAGCAGCAGGAGAAGCGCACACTTTGAACATTGCTTTTACTGGTTTCAAATTTTTGTCAGAGTCAACATCCTGCAGTGATTTTCGTTGATGTTTGAACATTTCTTCATCCCTGCAAATGTGTTCCTCCTACATTTGTGTAGCAAATGTTTTATTCTACAAACAACTCTGGTGTGAGACTAGACCACTCCTTGGATTTACTCTTTGCTTTCTTACAGTTGTTCTCAGTTGTTTTGGCTCATTTCTTGAAACTCAAGTTACATTCTTAAAACTAAAAGGTCATTTGGCCAAACACAATTACACTTCTGCACAAAAGTTCAGCTTACTAGAAAATGCAAATTTCTTCCCCAAAATTCATCAGACACGCTTCAGAAGCAGATTCTTTTCTCAGGTAAAGAGTCAATGCCATCAAATTGTTGTGAATGTAGCTTTGACAACGTTACATTGAGAATTTAACTCTGCCTTTATTGAAAAAAGTCTCAGGTCTACCGAGTTCACAAGAAAGGGAAGGTTACTTCCCTTCCCCCTGTTTAAACAACAGCAAACAAAAAAATGTGGGGCAGAGCTGCAGGGGTGCAAGTAGGAGCAGCTGCCCCCAATAAAACAGTTTTGACCCCCCCACTTGCCCCTCAATTTTTTAAGTCAATGTTAGTGCCATTGACAAAGATTAAGAAATGAATGATCACATAGACCACAATGCATTGCATTTGAAAGATTTTTGTGAAAAAAGTGTCCTTACATTTATTTTTCTAATAAACCCTCAACCTTTTTTAATCATTAGAACACAGTGGATTCATAAATAGAAACGCTCATATCAGTTAGATTTTCCATCCATTCATCTCCCCATCTATCTATCCATCTTCTTCCGCTCATGCAGGACTTGGGTCCTGGGGGCAGCAGTATAAGCAAAATGCCCAAACTTGCCCCTCCCAGGCCACTTCCTCCAGCCACATCAGTTTCTGGATTATCCCACATATTGCGATGTTTCCTTCTCCTTTTGCCATGACAGATCACCTGGATCAGGATGGATCCAAAATTAGCCACAATGGCAGGGTGAGTTAGAAGTGAATAGAGACTGGAGTTATAGTCCCTTCCGCCACTAAAAATCCATACTACAGGCTGACTGCAGACTGACGGGAATCAACAGGGGGTACTCACTGCTCTGTTAAACATTATCCAGCATTGTTACACTTTGACCAACAGAGACGGCATAAAACCTCTTAAATAAGTGAAGACATGTTTCGTGGTCAAGGTCAGCTGGAGTTCAGGGTCAGATTACGGCATGTTCAACCACTGTTGCTGGTAAGTAGATCAATAACCCTTGTGCTATCTTAGATGACCCCACCCTTACATTGATGTGTTATTCCTACCATGACAAAGGTGGATAAAGGTGGAAAGATTCCATGTAATCCATGGACACCAGTGAAGATCACAAATCATTGAAGAAAAAAGGTTCAGCGCACTGTCTAGTGGGTCTAGATGACCCCACTCCCAACGTTAAAGTCCCTAGGATAGCACAAGGGTTAAACTGAAATGTATATATGAAAAGCTCTCTCTTTGCCCTACTTCATAAGCGCAAAAAAAAAAAAAATACTACTGAAGAAGCTTTGGTGAAAAAGACAATTTAGACACTAATTAAGCAAAGAGGATCTTACTCTGGTTCTTCCATGAATGTCTGAGGAGAAGAAATCTTCTGCGGCTTCTCTGTCCTCTGAGTCTGCAGCTGCGTATCTCTGACGCTTTGTCAGAGCAGCTCTGAGATCACCTCTTGCAGCTTTCCATGATTTCAATCATTCACCTGCAGACACGCCCAGAGGAAACCTGAACACCAATAGTCCTGCTCATCAGGAACAACAGCTCCCCACCAGAGTCTGTCCACATGTGCAGCAATCTCCACTGCATCAGTCAGCTACTCTGTTGCCCTTTTGCTGCATTCATGATGCTGCTGGACGTGATAAAGAGCACATGGGACAGGAGGAGAAGCCAACAACTTCAGGGGAAAAAATCAAGAGGAGGATAAAATTGAACTGTCAGCATCCTGTGGTCAAACTGCACTATCTCAATCATTCAAGAAGAGGGATCAGTTTGACTGGAAATGACTTACCAACTATGTTTTCCACTTTCCAGCAAAAATGTTTATTTTAAATGTGTTTTTTGTTGTTTACTTTTAGAAATAATTGTAGTTAAGCAGCTTTACTGCCATCTTTAGGACAATGAAAATTTTCAGGACTTTGAAGATTTTCAGTTAGGGTTCAGGCCACACCATAGCACTGAAACTGCACTAGTTAGAGTCTCTAATGACTTGTCATTGGCCTCAGAAAAGGGACTACTCTCTATTCTGGTACTGTTAGACCTCAGTGCAACCTTTGACACTATCGACCACAGTATTTTACTCCAAAGATTAGAGCAGTGTTTTTCAACCAGTGTGGTGCTAAAAACAATTACCATCTGCAAGATATCAGGGGGGGTATTCCAAAAAGCATGTTTAAACTACCCGCATGTTTAAACTACCCTGACTTTAACCCTGAGCTCTGGCTGAAATCCGCCTGAACTTGCTTACGTATGTCGGTTCCAAAAGACTGGATATGAGTTAGCGTAATTACGCTCGACTTGGTAACCCTGGGTTAATGCACGTGCACGGCGAGCACATAAAGACATTCTCAATGGATTGCCGATTTCCGGAGTCACCATGGAAACGCGTGGTGAAAAAAAGAGATGCTACACTTCAGTGAGACGGAGTCTGAGATTTCAATGACGGCGTATGAATATTATAAGACCATATATATATATACATTGCCAATTTAAATGCATTACTTCTATTGGTAACAAGTAATTGAGTTTAGTGTATTTAACCTAATTTCTTACGTCAATAAAACGTAAGTAGTGTTTATGCAACTCAAATTTACGTATTTATCTAACTAAATGCCATATTACTCCAATTCAATTAATCCTTTTTCCATCTTAATTAATTATAATTCTTGAACTCTCATATGTCAAAGTTTGAGCCGGCAGATATACTCATTTTTATAACAATAAAAAGACCAAGGTATTCAGTTAAGAATTTTCCAATATTACAGCAACAGATAGTAGGGGTGCTATATAAACTCATCATCCTCTCCATCCCTCTCACTCATGTTGCAGAGACTTAAGCATAGTAGAACAAAATAACTCGGCAAAACACAGTAAATCAGCTAAATAACTAAACACATTTGGTCAAAAACCCACACTTGAACCCAAATCCGTCCAGACAGGCAAAGGGAATCCCTTGCGGTGCTGATCTAACAGCAGCAGCAAAGTTACACCTACTTAATTGAATTAATTTGAATTAAAGTAAAACAACTGTCTGAAAACTACGTGTTATCTTTAAGCTGATTTAACAAAAAAAAGATTTATCTTAACTGAAGCAAATAATTAAGTTAAATCAACAATGTAAAAAAGTTTCTCTTTCCAACATCCATTTGTGGTCTTATCACCCTCTCATGGTGGAAAAAGTATTATCTGAGCTTCTTCATCCACTAAATCATCTTCAAATGGACACGCCATGCTGCTGCACCTCTCTGAAAACAAACTAACCTTCAACTAAACCTGCTCCAGAGCAGGTTATGTTCAGAGCATGAGTTGCCATGGCAACTTGACATACCCTGAAACATACCTCCATTTCTGGAACCGAAAGCTGAGGTTATCAACTTCCTTTGCCTCAAACTTACCGTGGGAGCTAGCAGAACCTGCTTTCTGAAATACCCCCCAGTTTTGTGTTCATCCAAACAGACCCTGATAAAACACTGAGTAGTTAGGAATATGAAAGGTCATAAAATACGTTTTTCTTTGTGTCTATTTGATTCTATTAAAGACGTTTTGAAAAGAATGACGGTTCCGCGATTTAGCCGCAGCTGTAGCTGTTTTCGGAAAAGTCCCGCCCATTTAACTGTCTCTAGCAATCATTCGTGGAGGCTTAATCACATGTCAT
Organism: Oryzias curvinotus; assembly: GCA_023969325.1. Taxonomy (NCBI): domain Eukaryota; kingdom Metazoa; phylum Chordata; class Actinopteri; order Beloniformes; family Adrianichthyidae; genus Oryzias; species Oryzias curvinotus. The sequence continues at coordinate 36,170,109 of CM043718.1, forward strand.
CAGTCTGACCAATCAGAAGTGGTTAAAGTCTTCACTTCCTTGTTCCAACTTAGCTTGTAAAGTCTCTCAGTTCCAACAAAAATACCAGCTAAAGCTCGTCTTCAGTGGTGTAGCTTTCCACAGAATCTGCTGTCAGACCGTGGAATAAGTGAACAAAACAATTAAGCTCAAAGAAGCGATCTCCAGCTGTTATCGCACTACATCTCCCATGATGCATTGGGTTAAAGTGACAGTGTCTCAGTGTTAGATGTAAGATCTTAAGCCCGAGCCCGAGGCAAAACCCGACCCGACCTGAAATTCGGGTCGGGTCGGGCACTAAATGACAGTCATTACGTTTGGGTCGGGTCGGGCCGGGCTTCTCTGTCGCTGACTTTTTTAGTAAACATATTGTAATGGCTGCAAAGAAGCTCCTTGTCAAACAGCTCTTTATTAATCCTGTACGTCAGAACGGTTACACGAACCGAAAGGCACAGCCAGCTTCTTCTTACTCAGAGGGAGAACGTTCAAAGCACGCACACACAGAGGTAGACCCCGCCCCCTCCCACCAGTCACCAGCCCACCGTTAATTGTCTGCTTGCTGTGACGTCATTTCCGGGTGAGCTAGTTGGTGAGCTTTCCGGGTGAGCCAGTGCTAGTTGTTTTTGTTCTCTTGTTTGGCATTAGCCTGACTACTATTGCTTACTCTAAGGGTTATCTGGGTTAATATTCACATCTAGCACCTTTTAGTAGCGACACACTACTGTTAAACCGCTTACTGTTCACTTTTGTGGATAATTGGAGCGCGTTTTGGGGGAAGCCCGGTCTCATGCGGAGAGATGGCGTCCATCCTACTCGGGACGGTGCCGCTCTTCTTTCTAGAAACATTTCTGCTAGCCTTAGTCTGTCAACCTGACAACCCAGAGACAAACCCGGGCGCAGAGCAGCAGTGTAAAACGCTCCTCTGAGCCTCCCTTAGGGTTAGTGCTGGTGCAAAACCCATGCAGGGAAAGTCAAGCAGGTCCTAGCTTTAGCTTATGTGATGAAAGACAAGTAAAAGGAGCGCGTCATAGAAACCTTAAAGTGCCAGACAGCAGTTCTCACAAGCAGAATTATGATGTCATTAAATGCGGTTTATTAAACATTCGATCCATTTCCTCTAAGTCCCTCTAGTCAATGAGTTAATCACTGATAACAACCTTAGTCTTCTAGCCTTAACAGAAACTTGGCTCCAACAGGATGACTATGTTAGACTGAATGAAGCAACCCCCCCCCCCCCCCCCCCCCACACACACACACACTAATGCTAACTATCAGAAATCCAGAATTTCAGGGAAAGGAGGTGGTTTGGCAGTAATATCACAGTATAGCTTACTTCTCAGCCCTTAAGTTAAAAAAAATTATAATTCATTTGAAAGTATCATATTGTCTATAAATCACCCAAACAGGAAGACTCGAAAACCTGTTTTATTCATATTTAACCAATAGTATAGAGATCAGCCAGCTTAGTGTCCTTCCTCTTAACCCCATCATTTCTGATCACTTTCTGATTACCTTCCAGCTTACTTCCAGTAGAACTTGCTACTGACCCAGTGAATAAGAAACAACTTAGAAGAACCTTAACTGACCGTTCTGTGTCTGAGTTTAAACTCACAGTTCAACCAATACTTAGTGACATTCTAAGCAAATACTCTGAGACCAGCTCCCATAGCATCAGTCCTAGTATAAATGAACACTTTGTTAATGATGCCTTACAAGCCCTTAGGACTACACTCAATCTTGTTGCCCCCCTGAAACCTAAGTTTGTTAGACAAAACCGAGTAGCACTGTGGTTTAACGCTGAAACATGTTCTCTTAAACAAGAAACCCGTAAGTTGGACAGAGAATGGCGCCGCTCCTGTTCAGAGCAGTCGCTGAATACCTGGAAACATAGCCTATTAAATTATAAAAAAGCTCTGCATAGAGCTAGAACCCAGTACTATTCAACCTTATTATCAGAGAATGGAAACAATCCCAGATTTCTTTTTAGCACTATTGCTAAATTAACTCGCAGTCAGAGCTCAGTAGAACCACATGTTCCTGTTTCTCTCAGCTCTGATGATTTTCTTACATTTTTCGATAGTAAAATCTCAAATATTAGACATAAGTTAAATCAAGTTATTCCTACTATCAGCCCAGAGCAGGCTGAAGCGGTAGAAGTGGAAGCATCCATAGAAACCTCTGTAACATTAGACTGCTTCACTATTGTGGATCAAGTAGAAATAGCATCAATTATTACGTCCTCCAAATCCTCAACTTGTCTGTTAGACCCAATTCCCACTAGACTATTTAAATAAACTTTTCCCCTAATTAATGATTCCATATTAACGATGATAAATACCTCTCTAGAAACGGGTTACGTGCCACAGTCTTTTAAATATGAAGTTGTTAAACCTCTTCTGAAAAAGCCCAGTTTGGATCCTAGCATCTTGGCCAACTATAGACCAATATCAAACCTGCCCTTTATTTCTAAAATCCTAGAAAGAGTTGTAGTTAAGCAGCTTTACTGCCACCTACAGGACAACAGCCATTTTGAAGACTTTCAGTCGGGGTTTAGACCCCACCACAGTACGGAAACTGCACTAGTTAGAGTCTCTAATGACTTGTTATTGGCTTCAGAAAAGGGACTACTTTCTATTCTTGTCCTGTTAGTCCTCAGTGCAGCTTTTGACACTATTGACCACAGTATTTTACTCCATAGATTAGAGCATGACATAGGGATCAGAGGATCTGCTCTCCAGTGGTTTAAATCCTATCTGTCCGATAGATATCAGTTCGTTAATGTAAATGGTCATTCCTCTCAGTGCACTCGAGTCAACTATGGAGTCCCACAGGGATCAGTCTTGGGACCCATCCTGTTACGCTTTATATGCTACCCCTAGGAAACATAATCAGGAAACACAGCATTAATTTTCATTGTTATCCCGACGATACTCAGTTGTATTTATCCATGAAACCTGACCAGAATGACAATATAGAGAAACTGAACGCCTGCATCAGAGACATCAAGACCTGGATGACATTAGTAATAATACCTCCTCTTGAACCCAGAAAAAACTGAGGTTATTATACTAGGTCCTAAAAACCTGAGAGATGCTCTGTCTGCTCAGATAGTCTCCCTGGATGGTGTAAGTATAGCCCCCAATTCCACAGTTAGAAACCTTGGGGTTTTATTTGACCAGGATTTATCATTTAAGGCTCACATATCTCAGGCGTGTAGAACTGCATTTTTTCACCTACGGAATATTTTGCTAAGATCAGAAATATACTTTCTAAGAGTGATGCTGAAAAACTCATCCATGCATTTGTTACGTCGAGGCTGGATTACTGTAACTCCTTGTTAGCAGCGTGTCCTAAGAGTTCCTTAAGAAGTCTCCAGCTTGTTCAGAACGCAGCAGCTAGATTGTTAGCAGGAACTAGCAGAAGAGATCACATCACTCCTGTGTTAGTTTCACTTCACTGGATCCCAGTTGATTCTAGAATCCAGTTCAAGATCCTCTTGTTAACCTATAAAGCCTTACATGGAATGGCCCCGGCCTACATTAAGGACCTCATAGTCCCTTACCATCCAATCAGAACACTTCGCTCGCAAAATGCAGGACTGCTTGTGATTCCTAGAATTAGTAAAAGTACAGTCGGAGGCAGAGCGTTTAGCCACCAAGCCCCTGTTTTATGGAATAAGCTCCCAGCTCACGTAAGAGAGGCAGATTCAGTTTCTAAATTTAAAGGTAGACTGAAAACATTCCTCTTTGGACAGGCTTATTGTCAGACTAGTTAGTATTCAGAGATTATTTAACTTAATGTTAATTGTTTAAATTAAACTTAATAACAATAACTATTTGTTTTAAAAGGCTGCTAGTAGTTGAAGCTGGGGTAACTATGGTGCACTGGGGTTCTGTCCTCTTTTCTGTCCTCATTTATCATTTAGTTCTCCATGCCTCTGTTTAGTGCAGTACGATTCATGTATTGTCCCTCTTTCCCTCTTCCCTTCTGGGGAGTGGGAGTGCTTCCAGACTCCAGTTGGCCCATCCGCGCTCCTGTTCCTGACTGTGTACCTCGTCAGTGCTCATGTGGGCACCCCGGAGGTTTCTTCATTTTTTTTCTGGAATCCGGTTTTTTAGGAGTTTTTCCTTACCGCGAAGGGGGGTCTAAGGGCAGGGATGCCAGTATAGCTTAGTCAGTTTGTTAGTTCATTTTAGTATTTTCCTATTGACTCTTTGTATTCATGATCCTTTTGAGTTCATGTTTTACTTCAAAGCCCATCGAGACGACTGTTGTTGTGATTTTGGGCTACACAAATAAAACTGAATTGAATTGAATTGAATTGAATTGACATACACTGTGGTCTAGCAACTGGCAGAAAGAGGGGGGCGCCGGCCACCCGCAGCTCTGCGCACGTGCCGTGAATGTAATCTTCCCTCCGCACGCCCGCATCTATTTTGTTTAGTTTTTCCCGATATGGAGCAGTAGGAAGTCAAGGATAAACTTAAGACAGAGGAACTGAAAAGGCAAACGCGCACCGGTGCAGCTGTAGCATTTCTCCGCGTAATGAAGCGAGTGCGCATCAAGATCTCTCTGTCACTCTCTCTGTCTGGCCTCGTATTCTGTGTTCCAGCGTTATTTCGTTGTGCAAATACATTTGTCATGTAGGGAGGAACCTATGCGCAGCGCTTCTAGCGGAACTCTAAGCCACAACAGCGAGCTTATACACGCGTGGCTGCAGCGACCACTCTCTGTTCGAAAGAACAGACTTTCATGATCATAAAAATATGTAGAATTTTTTACCTTAAAGAAATCTGGCGTTTTTTTTCTGCCAAAAATACTATGGGATATATTGAAATTTCGGGGTTGCTTCGGGCTCGGGCCCGCAAATCAAGTTAATTGGTCGGGTTCGGACCGGCTTCCGCTTTAATGCCCGCGGGCCTGTGTCGGGTCGGGCTGGATTTTTTAGGCCCGATCTTACCTCTACTCAGTGTACAATGAGTCTTTCCTGTTACAGTTTTTCTCAGTCGCTTTATTACAATTCTCAGATCAGAATTGAAGTTTGCAAATACGTGTGTGAATTTCTCAAAACAATTTGTACAAACAGCAAAACACTATGGACTTCTTGCAAAAGCCTGTAACTTGCTTAAAATCTTTAGTTCATCTCTCAAAACTAAGTCTTTATGTCAGTGAACATGTCAGTGCCATCAGAATGTCAAGTCCCTGTGTCATTGTCTAGGAACAAGACAGTCAAATTACTTTGTCATGTTGTCAATATAACTGTGTACTTTACAGGGAGGTTCTGATGTAAACTATGGCTAAAGTTTTGATGACAATTATTGTAAAATGTAAGTTACACCTTTTTTTTGATTGCAAGAGACTGGACAAGATTCACATTTACACTTTTATTGTTCATATTGTAATTTGTTGACAGACCATGTCATACCACCATAGAAAAAACCCACTGCAAACAGTAACACAAAGGGGAAAAAAAGATAGGACAATATTCCGTACAACAGTACAGGCAGTGCAGTAGGAATTGGTGTGGTCTTCCTACACCTCTTGTCGTTCCTGTATGTTAGGCCACAAATTCTCATCCACATCACAGCGAATATAATGGAGATGTATAGAAATGTGTTAGTCACATTATGACAACTTGGTCAACCATTTTACAGTTAATGACTTGTACAATGAACTAATGACTAGGTGTTTTGAGGAGTAAGACTATTGCACAGTGAAGTATATAATACATTTTGATCAACATGACATAAACAATTGATAATGTAGCAAAGAGCAGAGAATTGTACATAATCATTTGCATGGATGTACCAAAGCAATTGCAACTTGTTCAAAGAAGTGAGAAACTGCCTATATGATGTGCACAAGTAACATCATGATGTGAAGATTGAACAAATAGTTTTGGGAATTTCATTCTGATCTGAGAATTGTACTAAAGCGACTGAGAAAAACTGTAAACGTCTTGAAACCACAATGAACACACACCAGTTTTTAAATCTTTTTGATGAAATCAGAGGTCAACAGTTTAGTTCTCCTTCAAGGATTGTGTTTATTAACAGCCAAACACCCTAGAGTTTGGTCCAAGTCCTCCTTCTAACTGAAACACATTTCAAATAACATCTGGATTATTTTATATTGTAACGACCCAGGTGATACATCACTGTTGTAGGGAAATAAGAGCCGAGCAGCTGAGTAACTGGCTGCATTGCAGGGCTGTCCATGCTCCATACACCGCACAACTCTGAACAGGCTCATGGAGGGAGAAGCAAAGAGTGAGGCAGAGTGCCTAAGCCCCTTTCCAGCATCAGATTCCATTTCTCACAATACTCACCAACAGCTAAACAGCATGGACATCACTTCTGCTTCCAGCCCTCTCCACTCATGGTTTTTCACCCAAGATTCCCCACTTCCCATGAGTCTTAGGGGCTGAAGGTGGGGCTAATCCCCAGGTCGCTACGAGGAAGTAATAACAACATTTAAGAAACAGGATTAAGGTGAAATAGCCAATATACACAATTAAACAAAATGGAAACAATTTAATAATCTAAAGAGAAATAAACCAATTTTGTTAAAGTTTTCAAAGACATTTTTGATTAAGACAAACTAATAAAATTTCAACATATTCACTTTTTGTGTAGCTACAGAAAACAAAAATATAATGTTAGTCTTTTCGTGTATCAAACATATTGTGATCATACAATTGTTAAAAAAATTACAGTTGCCTTTGCAATAACATTGAAATAAATATAAAAAAATAAATAAATCCCAATTTAGAAAGAATTAATTTTTTTTGTGAGGTTACATAAAAATGCATTTTAATGAACTGAAGGGAAAAACAACTACCAGGGTAAAATTACAAACAATTTAGTAAATTCCTGTGGAAAACTAACTTAACTTTTATTACATCTTTTAGAAAAAAACAGTTGCAACTTCCAGCTTTTTCTGCCACAATTACCACAAAAATGCAAGTGAGATTGCAGAGGGACTATACATCAATACAGAATATATAGTTTCTCCTTTTTTCAATTTAAAATGCTGGTGTGCCGTGGGATTTTTGTCAAGAATAAAGTGTGGCTTGGGGGGTGGTCTTTTTGCCTGTGCTGGGGGGGGTTGGCGGGGGGCCCTGCTCAGGGAGGGGTTCCAAGATGGGCTGCACCTGGAGCTGGGATCACTCCTTCCCTGGATCTGGGACGGGGCGGGGCAACCCTCTTGGTGCCCGAGGTCACTCTAGGTGTGATCCACTAGGGCTGCAGGGTCTCGGAGGGGTGTGTGTGTGGGTGTGTGTGGGTGGGGGGGGCTTGTTGACCCTGTCCTGTGGGGGAGCAGCCTGGGGGAGGGTCCACTATTGGTACGGGACCTTGCTGGTTTGACAGGTCGGGGTCTACGCTGAGGCAATCGGCAGTCGCACCGGCTGGTTGGCTGCCTTGGTCCCGTCGAGGCCTGACCAGAGCTCCTCCAGGGGTGGCGCCTGGGGGCGGGAGCCTGGACTTGCTCCGGGGGGGCGGCGCATTCTGGCTCCTGCCTCTTTGTGTGGGGTGGGTGGTGTGGGGCCTGGGGGGTCGGCGCTTCTGGGGATGGGACCCCTGGGCTGAGGGGACCTGGGCCCTATGCTGGGGGGGCTGGGGATGGCTGTTTGACCACCGGGGGTACAGTCTACCAGCTGTCCCCAATTTACCCCCTTCCTCATATAATCTCTTATTAGGGTGGGGGGTGGGGGTTCAGCCTGCAACACACCTTGGGAGGAGGAGCTACTTGGCAATGGTCCCCCTCCCATGGTTGCTGTATGGAATAGGTCCCCCCTCTTGGTTTTATATGCACCTTAGACATGTAGGACCCTTGGTAGGGGGGGTGCTTGGACATCACTGTGAGTAATCAGGAGATGTCCCCTCAGTGGGCTACCTGCCAATTTTAACTGCACCCCCTTAGTACACACACCCTTTACTCCTTGAAATATACACTCCAACATAAACAAACACACATGTAATTCACAAGGAAGGGGGGACCTTGGACCATCTGTCCCCTACCCCATCCCTGGTAGGAGGTTTTGGGCCCTTGGCAACAGCGGCCGTGTTTCCTGGGTTCCGGCTTCCTGGGCCCGGCAGTCCTCTCTCCCACGCAGGGAGAGGGATCCCTGAGTTCTCTGGCCAGACCAAGAGCCGGGGATCACATCACATCTGATTTCCAACTGTGGACAAGCCTGGCTGGGCCATGTTTACAACACCTCTTGTGGACCCCTCTTCCCTTGGGTACCCTCCTCCTGGGTGGGGACAGCTGGCCCCTGCCTTGCTCCTTTCTGGACCAACTGTGGGCCGGGTGGGTGGCTGCCTGGAGCGCGGGGCGGGTCTCCCTTGCAGGTCCTGGCTCGTACCTGAAGTTGGGGAGGGGGGATTCTCAGAACTCCTGGGTGGTGATGAGGTGCTCATCTGGGGCTATGGGCGCTCTTCTGGGGCGGGGCCCTGCGTTGGGCCCTCCCCGGCACGGTGGGGGGGCTGCTCTCCTGGGGCCTCATTTATAAACGTTGCATACGCACAAAAGAAAAGGAGCCGGTTTAGCTCGTGCTGGTTTGCGGCGCCTTCCGTCCGTGAAGCCAGGGTTCGAATCCGGGCTGCTCACTGTTCCCTTCTCTACCTCTGTGCCGGTCCCAAGCCCAGCTACTTGAGAGGGTTGCGTCAGGAAGGGCATCCGGCGTAAAACATTGCCAAGTTTACCATGCGACTCGTTCGCTGTGGCGACCCCTGATGGGAAAAGCCAAAAGTGGAAGAGATTTGCATACGCACAAAAGAAGGCGTACGCCACTCTCTACGCAATAGTTGAGATTTATAAAAAGCAAACTTGACGGGAAAATGTGTGGTCCGACGGCGACACCGTCGGCAGATGGAAGAAACACGTGAAAGTGAAAATGACAATACTGCCTCTCATAAATAATATGAAGACTCCACAAAGCAAGTCTTACAATTAACAGCCTACACGAACACCCGTTTGATCGATCAGCAGTGAAACAAAAAAATCAAAATCAAATGAAAATTACAACAGAAATTCAAATAAACACATATTTGCGAAAAGAAAAGTGAAATATGTTCTCCAATATTAGCATGTTGTGCAATTCACGTTCCATTTGCCACATCTTCCAAGAGTGAACGCATCTTTAGACAGCAAGAAGACTTGCTGGCAAACGAGGACAAGTGGCTTATGAGCCGGTTCCCACTTCCTCGAGCCGTCCTGTTGGACCTCTGCAGGCTTTTGGGGGTGTGTCACCCGTTGCATCTGGCGCGTCTTGTCCCAGCTCCGCCACCACTCCACTTAAAAGGGATTCCCCAAAAATTGCCGCCAGTCTCTCATCAAGAGGGGTCAGCTTCGGTGTCCCCTGTCCCCCGACTGTGGCAGACACACTCTGGCGATGGAGCACCAGACGTTTTTTTGCCTCGACTTTGATGTCCGACCATTTCTTTTTTATTTCAGCCACGGTCCGAGGTTGTGAGGCTACAGCATTCACGGCGTCTGCCACCGTTTGCCACTCACGTGCCTTTTTGGCATTAGTAATGCCCACACTGTGCCCTCCAAACAACATTTTTCTCCTCTTTTCCACCTCGCCAATGATAACTTCTACTTCACATTGAGTGAAGTTACGTTTTTTTGACTTCCTCTCTGTGTTTGCCATGGTTTCGCAATCAATGAATATTCATTTGTGGGCGTTTCACGGACTATTTATGGGCAACTATGGGCGTGTCATGAAGCCGCAAAAGCTGCGCAGCATTTAGAATTGATTGTGATTTATTAAGGGAAAGATGCGTAGGATATGCGTGCGCACAGTTTTATAAATCCGAATACTTCTGTGCGTACGCACACTTCTGACGCAAATCCTACGCAAAGTTTTATAAATGAGGCCCCTGGTTGGGCTGGAGCTGCACTCTCTGTCCCCCCCAAGCCTCCCTGTTCTCTGGCTCTGGGGGCCCCGTGGCGGTCCTGCTGGCCCTGGCCTGGGTGGCGGACATGATTACCCTGGGGGTGGGTGTTCTCTATCTGCTACCGGGTGTTGGGGGGTTCTAGCTGCTGCTGCTGCTCTGGTGGGGATCTTGGTGTGGGGATGATTGGGCACTCTTCCTCCTTCTTTTTACGTTCCATCATCCACTTTAGAGGAACATAAACACTCACCTGAGCACAGGTGTTGGCTCACATTTGCACTAATGTTTTGCGTGATTTACTGAAATATTTCACACTAGTTGGTTTGAAGACATAAGTGTGGGAACAATATTTGTATTGTGTACATGTTGACATGTGAACATTTTTTGGAGCCAACAGGTATGTTTATAACATTTGAGTGTGTGGGGGGGGAGGCCTCGCCCTTTGAGACCTGTATTACATCTGAACCTCACTGTAATGATTATAACCATCCAGCAACTTGTTGCTTTATGCTGCTTCATGGTTTTACCCCCCCTCCCTTTTCTATAATTACCCTCCTATCCCCCCCTCTTTAACGTCCCTTTCTCTTCCTCCCTCCTTTCCTTTTCCGTCCGGTCCAACACAAAAGATTTTCGAATATGATTAAAATGAATAAAGTTTGGCCTCAATTACAAAAGGGGTTTATTCAGACATACCTCTGGCAAACAACACAAGAGGCCTTCAGCTCTCATCTGTCTGCCCAGCTGTTGGACAGGAAAAGTTAAAAAATAAATAAATAAATAAAGGATTAAATGTGCCAAAAAAGGTTGAAAAACACTGGATTAGAGCATGACATAGGGATCGCAGGATCTGCCCTCTAGTGCAGGGGTGGCGAACAAGTTTGACACCAAGAGAATTTTTTCACTGTCAGAGTCAAAGAGCCACACCACACCCTGACCTGCCAAAACGTACACACACAAACACGCAATTAAAGCCGTATTACTTTCCATAACACACTCCTCTCCCTACAATAGAACAGCAAGTATTGAACTTGTGTTTATTTCAAGGAAAGTGTCCACTTTAAATACACACATCAAATGCAGCTCAGCCAGAGTTAACACAGAGACTACCCTGGAGGTCAGACTCCCCCTCCACACACACAGGCACCTCTCTCTCATCTCATACACACACACAGTCTCTCTCTATCTCACTCTTTTCTCTGCCTCTCTCTGACACACACAACTACTCATTGACGCGCAGTGAGGTTGATGCTAGTGAGCCACTGCCTCCTCTGAAGTCAGATTTACGATGATAAAAACTGAATATTTCACCGTTCATCAAACAGTGTTTAACTGGTAATTCTTTGTAACTCAACATTCATCTTTCAATGACCATTACATCAAAAAAATACTCAAACATCTGGACAGAGCATCCTTCTGGGGGGTATTCCAGGAAGCATGTTTAAAGTAGCCTGACTTTAAGCCTGAACTCTGGCTGAAATCCGCCTGAACTTGCTTACTCTTGGTATGTCAGTACCAAAAGACCGGATATGAGTTGGCGTAACTACGCTCGACTTGGTAACCCTGGGTTAACGCACGTGCACAGCAGGTACATAAAGACATTCTCAATGGATCGCCGATTTCTGGAGTCACCATGGAAACGTGTGGAGAAAAAAAAAAAGAAAGCGCGACACTTGAGACGGAAGTGAGACGGAGTCTGAGATTTTAATGATGGCGTATAAAGATTATATGTCCATCAAAAAAGTAACACGGCTGCATCATCAATAAAAAAAGAGTTTGTGCTTGGAGAAAAATAACAAAGTAAACGCACGAGTTTCTGATCTTGTTTTCATTTCCCTTGTAAACTTAAATGAATTACTTCTATTGGTAACAAATAATTTAGTTAAATTTATTCAAACTCAATAATTGTTTATACAACTCAAATTTACGTATTTATCTAACTAAATGTCACATTACTCCATTAATCCTTTTTCCTTATATTTCTTGAACTCTCATATGTCTAAGTTTGAGCCGGTAGATATGCTCATTTTTATAACAATAAAAAGGACGGAAAAAAAATGCAAGGAGTCCAAAAATTCATAAAAGAACATCCTATCATTGCCATTACTCCATTCACTCTAGGGGTGCTATATAAACTCATCATCCTCTCCTTCACTCTCACTCATGGTTCGGAGACTTAAGCATAGTAGGACAAAATATATTGGCAAAACTCGGCAAAACACAGTAAAACAGCTAAACAACTAAACACATTTAGTCAAAAACCGACACTTAAACCCAAATCCGTCCAGACAGGCAAAGGGAATGATATCCCAGAATGCCTTGCAGTGCCGATCTAACAGCAGCACCAAAGTTACACCTACTTATTGAATTAATTTGAATGAAAGTAAAATAACTGTCTGAAAACTACGTGTTATTTTTAAGGTGACCATGACAAAAAAATATTTATCTTAACTGAGGCAAATAATGAAGTTAGATCAAAGTAAAAAAGTTTCTCTTTCCAACATCCACACGTGGTCTTATCACCCTCTCACGGTGAGAAAAGTATTTTCTGAGCTTCTTCATTCACTACATCATCTTTAAATGGCAGTGATGAAAGTCAGGCAAGGAAAAAAATCCCTGAACTTTTCTTTGAGCGATATGGTGGCATGGAGAGAAATTTTTGAAAAATACAGTCTTAGATGCATTCTGGTAAATTCTGGTAGCTAGTCATTCACTTCTTAATCAAGAAACTAAGACTAATTGGAGCATCATGATGTGTCATTCAAATCCCTAGTTTGACTTACCATTAAGGACTTGCTGGTCCTAAAAAAGAATTTGGATAATTGCTCAAAGTAACACAATCCTACAATCTAAGCTTTTCCTAAAAGCTGCAAAAGATACAATTGCTACAAATATAGTAACATCAAAGCCCCAAATGGCAAAAAGAACACCAGTAACTATGAGATTCTATGAAAGTACCTCATTTATACATGATTTCTGCTTTAGAAATGACAGATGCACAACATCCACTTGCACTGTTTTCTCAGACTATAATTACATCAAAATATGGGATCTGCTTTAAACTATCGTTCTATAACATAAAACATCAATTCTTTACCACCAATACTAAGTAATCTGGGAAATATCAAAACAAACATACAAACAAAACTAAACATTGTAAACATTCTTTTTTAAGGGAGTCTGGGTCCAAACCATCAAATACTTATAATTAATGTCAATAATACTGAACTAAATCATGGTAATTAGGAAATACAAATAGATTAGATAGAGTAATGTATTCAAAATAAAAACTGAAACTCAAAACTAAAACTGAAATTATTTCGGGGGCGCTAATGCGCAGCTGTAAGATGTAGACGTGTTTTCCACGGCTCTCCACCGAAACTCGAACTTTTTCATCATACACCACCTTAAACTCTTTCTACTTTTCCATATTTTTGTAAGTAGACGCGTTGCTTTCCATTGCGGTTTTTTTTTTCTTGCAATGCCGCAGAAAGCGAAATCTTTGAACAAGACGGGAACCCTCGAGGGATATGTTAGCAACGCGGCTAGCGGTGCTAATGCTAACACTAGCATTATAAGCGAGTCCTCTCCCAAGAGAGCGGCCGACCCCCGTGAAGACAAAAGCTACGCTTTGTGCAAAGAGATGTGTTGGGAGATGGCCACCACTATACTCGGGAAAATCGATGAGCGGTCTGATGCTCTGGAGTCCAGGTTTCAGTCCATTCACTTGGAGCAGGCGGACATGAAAGCTCGCCTGGAAAACCAGGAGCATGCGACGAGCGCGCTGGATGAGAGGCTGGAAGCATTGGAAGCCAAGTGTACGGGTCTAACAGAGTACACACATCAGCTTCAAACCAAACTGCATGACCTGGAAGCACGTTCTCGCAGGAACAACATTAAAATTGTCGGCATACCGGAAGGTGCGGAAGAAGGCAAAATTACGGAGTTTGTTTCCACACTTATCCCAGAACTGCTGGGAAAAGATCATTTCCCACATCCAGTAAAGATGGACCGCGCACATCGCTCATTGCAACCAAAACCTGCTGCGGGAGCCAAGCCACGCACCATCCTGGCCCGAGTTCATCACTTTCAGGAGAAAGAGCTGATCCTGCGTTGCTGCAGGATTCAAAGAGGCTGTGAGTACAAAGGGAGCAAGACTCACATCTATCCTGATTACACCAGCGAAGTTATGGATCAACGCCGCGCTTTTGGAGATGTGATGCGAGCCCTGCGCAGTGATGGGATCAAACACGTGTTGCGGTATCCTGCAAAGCTCCATGTGTACTGGAATGATGGACAAGCGCCCTCTATCTTCAACAACGCAGAGGAGGCGGCGCGCTGTGTAAAGCAACGCAAGTCACCTGTGAAAGAGTAAAGTCTCTGCTTTGCTCCACAGTTTGACTAAACAAGTTTGTGGAGATACTTTCTAAATGCACTATGCGCACTGATATGTCAGACTCGGTAGTCTGGCAGGTGTAAAACTGATCGACAGTTAATGCTGATATTTATTCTATGTTGGTGGTGTGTAAATTTTATTTTCATATAATGCAATGTTGGTGGGTGTTTACCTCTCTTACTAGTTGTCCGGCAGCTCCTGGTTTAGTGAAAGGGGAATGTTATGCGTCAAGTTCAGAAGGACGCATTCATTGGGGAGGGGGAGGGTTTGTTTTGTTTTTTTCTTGTTCTTTGGTTCAGGTGCAAAAATTGCATTATATTTTCTCTACGTCTCATTACTGCCAGTTTTGAATAGGCTGTTAAGCACATTAAACCTCATGTTGGTAATTCTTTTCTCATTGTCCTCATCAGAATGCATAGATCGCAAAGTAACATGCACGTAGGAAATAGAGAATTACAGATGGTGTCCTGGAATGTTAGAGGGCTTGGTTCAATAGTGAAAAGGGGGAAAGTATTCAAACATTTGAAATCTCTTCATGCGGATATAATTTTCCTCCAGGAGACCCATATTAAAGGTACAATGCAGCATATACCTGAGACATCCAGTTACACTTCAAAATATCAGTCATCTTTTACATCACATGCCCGAGAGGTAGCCATACTATTTAGGAAAAACGTCCCTTTTCAATTAATATCTGTGAAAACTGATCGACAGGGCAGATTTGTGATGGTCACAGGCCTGATAGATTCCTTTCCATTAACTTTTTTAAATGTGTACGGCCCGAACACAGATGATCCAACATTTTTCAGGAAAGTTTTTGACTTGTTGCCAGATGAAAATGACTCAAGCATAATAATATCAGGAGATTGGAACTGCTACTTAGATCCTTTCCTCGACCGTCTATCCTCGCGCCCTCCTCCAGAAAGTATGTCTCTGCGGGTTTTACAGAATCTCATGAAAAATAGAAATTTAGTAGACATT
Organism: Oryzias curvinotus; assembly: GCA_023969325.1. Lineage (NCBI taxonomy): Eukaryota > Metazoa > Chordata > Actinopteri > Beloniformes > Adrianichthyidae > Oryzias > Oryzias curvinotus. Next base: position 36,185,400 of record CM043718.1, read on the forward strand.
TGGAGAATTCAACATCCCACAGATAAAAATTATTCTTTCTTTTCCAGTGTGCACAAATCCTACAGTCGGATAGATTATTTTTAATGAGCTCTAACCTTATTACACAAATCACAAATTCTAAATAACATAACATTTTGATATCAGATCACAGCCCTGTGTCTGTATCACTGTCCCTAAATCTACCTAAACAAAACTATTCCTGGCGCTTCAACCCCACCCTTCTCAGTGATTAACACTTTAGTAAACATATTGCTTTTAAGCTTAAAGAATGTATTGAAATTAATGATAATGGGGAGGTGTCTGACTCAACGCTGTGGAAAAAACTGAAAGTGGAGACAAAATACTTGGAGACATTATTTCTTATACCTCAGCTCTCAAAAAGGAAAAAAATAAAAGGCTTTCTGAAATTAAAATTGCCCTTTCTATTCTAGAAAGGACATATCAAACTTCTAAAGCCCCCTATGACTACAGAGAAATGCTGAAACTTAAATATGAATACAATGTAATCATGAGCAGTCAAATTAATAATATATTATTGAGACTGAGGCAAAAACATTTTGAGATAGGAGATAAGCCCAATAAGCTCCTAGCACAACAACTCAAAGGAATGCAGGCTTCAAGAGCCATTCATAAAATAAAAAATAAAAATGGCACTCTTCTAACAAACCCAGTAGAAATTAATAATTGTTTCAAAGAGTTTTATCACGAACTTTACTCTTCTAATCAGAACTTATCACAGCGTGACATAGATGATTTCTTTGGCTCTCTTCATTTGCCCAGGTTAACTGATGCTGCAAGGCGTCATCTTGACTCCGACTTCACACTGCAAGAAGTGATTGCAGCCATCAAATCATTTCCATCAGGTAAGGCTTCAGGCCCTGACGGCTTTGGCTCAGAGTTTTACAAAAAATTCTCTGATGATCTTGCTCCTCTTATACTTAGGATGATATGCGATTCCAAACGCAGAGATAAATTACCCACAACTCTGTATGAAGCCAACATCTCCTTAATCTTGAAGAAAGGCAGAGACGAGGCCGATCCAGCTAATTACAGACCCATTGCTCTCCAAAACTTTGATCGGAAGGTAATAACCAAAATTTTAGCAACCAGATTTGACTTCTATTATCCACCCTGACCAGACAGGATTCATCCCTGGCAGACTGTCCTTTTCCAATGTTAGACGTCTTCTAAACACCATCACCACGATGGCTCTGAGGAAGCTGCGGTTTTGAGTCTTGATGCGCATAAAGCCGTCGACCAGGTTGAATGGCTTTATCTGTTTGAATCGCTGCGAAGGTTTGGGTTTGGTGAAACGTTTATATCTTGGGTAAAACTAATATATGCAGGTCCGTTGTGCTCAATCCTGACTAATGGGGAGAGATCAACGCCATTTCCGTTACAGCGCTCAGTCCAGCAGGGCTGCCCTCTTTCTCCTGCCCTGTTCGCCTTAGCTTTGGAACCTCTTGCTGTTAAAATAAGAGCAGATCCACATATCCAGGGCCTTCTGGTTGGAGGAGCAGAAACTGTTATTAGCTTGTATGCAGACGATGTATTGTTATACTTGCGCAATGCTGAGGAGTCAGTACCCCTTCTCATTGATTTGATAACAACCTTCGGAAAAATTTCAGGGTACACAATAAATTGGACTAAAAGCGAATTAATGCCTTTATCTAAAACCTATCCGCCAAATTCTATTCAAAACGCTACTTTTAAAATAACCTATGACCATTTCACTTACCTGGGCCTGACTATTCCCAAAGACCCAAAATTAATCTTTACCTTGAATTTCACAAAATTTTTATCAAAACTAAAGCAGAATATTGAGTCTTGGAAGACTCTTCCCTTATCCATGATCGGCCGAATAAACTCTATAAAAATGGTTTCTCTGCCTAGATTCTTGTATTTGTGTCAGAATCTCCCTATTTACCACACGGCCTCCTTCTTTAAAGAGTTGGACTCAATAATCACTTCTTATATCTGGAATAATAAAAATGCTCGAATCTCGAAGTCGCATTTGCAAAAATCCAAGTTGGAAGGAGGTCTTGGCCTGCCGGAATTCAAACATTATTACTGGGCTGCTAATATCAGAGCATTGATCTTCTGGCAGCAGGGATCACCAGACACCATTGGTCCCACCACTCCGCTGTGGGTTAAGATGGAGGCTGGCGGAGTGAGAGATTTCTCATGTTTACAGGCTCTGCTCTTCTCCAAACTGGAGGGGGCGGAGTCTCTCCGAAAACTGGGTTTTGTCCTAAAGCAATCAGTGCGCATTTTTAATCAAATTAGAAGCTTTCTTTCTTTGCCGGACATTTCTGTTCAGTCACCAATATGCCATAATCACTCTTTCTTGCCTCCTTGGGATGTCAAATTGTATCAGGAATGGAATGAGAAGGGTTTGTCTAAGCTTGAAGATTTATACATAGATAAAAAATTTGCATCATTTAATCAACTTAAACAAAACTTTAACATTACCAATTCACACTTTTATAGGTACTTGCAAATTAGACATTACTTGCAGTCCAAAATTAAATTATTTCAAGATCTTCCAGCTGAACATGATCTTTATGACATTTTCAAAAGTCCCCCTGGCTCCAGACATTTGGTTTCCAGAATAGTGCATTTATTTGATGGCAGCAACAGGGTGACACCAACAAAAATGAAAGATGCTTGGAGCGAGGAGTTGGGGATAGAGATATCAGACTCTATGTGGGAAAAGTGTTTATCCAAGATTCACTCGTGCTCAGTTAACAGCAGACACCAACTCATACAATTTAAAATCATCCATCGGCTTCATTACTCCAAAGTACGGTTGCACAAAATATATCCTTCAATTACTCCCATTTGTGATAAATGTAAAATATCTGAAAGCACATTGGCTCATGCTTTTTGGTCTTGTCCCTCATTGGCTGGCTTCTGGAACAGTATATTTGACTGGTATTCCAAAGCCTATGGCTGCTTTATTCCACCCGATGCAGAGCTCGCCATTTTTGGCTGCGTACGTACTAGAGCTATCCCAACTGTAATGCAACAGCCACTAGAACTTGGGTTAATGACCGCAAAAAGAGAATGGAAATCTACGGCTTCTGCATACTTTAAAGTGTGGCTCACTGACATGCTATCTCTCATTCACATGGAAAAAATTTGCCATGTCAGGACCGCCTCAGTTAATATTCACAATAAACTCTGGACACCATTTCTAAATCACTTACAGAAAGTTAAAGTTATTTAGCTCTGTATTGAGACTGCATTTTTCTTTCTTCTATTTATGTCCTGTTTGGACGGCCTGTGAATAAATATTGAATAGAATGTAACTGGCAATTGTTTATTTACTTGTATTTTTACATTCTGTTTTGTAATGGTCTAAAGAGCACCTGAACTGTTTGTTTTGCCTGTTTGATTTTGTACACTTGAAAATGAAAATAAAATATTGAAAAAAAAAAAAAACTGAAATTATTTCAAAATTTGGTTTTGAGATTATTTTACACAAAAAGTATTTGACCTACACTACCTTAAAAATATTTTTCTTCCAGCCAAGACCACTTCAATTTGTTTTTATCGTCTTCTCACAACTGAGGTTGTGACCACGCTCAATAATGACGATGCCCGCCATTATTTTAACACATTTGACTCTTCAGAGTTGTTTGTGAAAGTTTAGCGTGGGTCCGCCAGTTTTGGTCTCTAGGGAATCCGTCACGCTGACCACGTGGTACAGACAGAGCCAATCAGACCCGTCGACGCATCCGAAAGCAACTAAAACCTCCCATCATTGGTCAATTAGGCCGGGAAAACGAGAGATGGCCGCTACCATAGAGGAAGCGATCCGCAGAGAAATATAGAAAATAAAGCTAAAATTCGCTGATTTCAGACAATGTTTTCATCCAGAGGGCGATTTGTCCGTAGAGATCAGGTCTTTATTTCCCGGAAAGTACGTTCGGTTTGCTCAAAAACCCAGATTTCCAGGAATTCCCGGAAGACTTTCATCACTGAAATGGACATGTCACGCTGCTTCACCTTTCTGAAAACAAACTAAGCTTCAACTAAACCTGCTACCTGCTACCTGCTACCTGTTCAGAGCATGAGGTGCCATGGCAACTTGACCTACCCTGAAACATACCTCCATTTCTGGAACCGAAAGCTGAGGTTATCAACTTCCTTAGCCTCAAACTTATCGTGGGAGCTAGCATAACCTGCTTTCTGGAATACCCCCCAGGTGTCCGAGTAATTCATATTCATAATAAAAACATTAAATACGTTACACTTCAGATGTGTGTAGCATAAATTACTTTGAGCCTTCATTAAATAATTTTGATTTTGAACTTGAACATGAATGATTAAACTGCAGAAGCCAATAGTTTATGTTTTCTAAATGCATGTCTGCAATTTATCTCATTCACGAAGAGCGATGAACTTTCTGCAGTAAAGAGCTATTAACCTTTTACACACTTCCGCATTTTTCGAACAGAAATACGTCAATGAAGTGTATAAGAACTTCCTGTTAGCATAGCGGCAGATATGAAAAATGGCAGAGTCGAAGTGTCGCAGTTTCTGTTGTGTTCCAGGCTGTTCGTCTTCCAACCAAAAACAGCCCTATCTTTCATTTCATTCTTTTCCTGTGGATCCAAACCTGGAACCCAAATGGATACAGGCGATCCGAAGAGAGGAAGGGCATAGTTTTAACGTAAATACAGCTAGCACCATGTCTGCAGCCGGCACTTCGCTCCGGATGATTACAGTGGCGGCTGCGTCGTTCGTCGCCTGAAGGGTGGTGTTGTCCCGAGCCTATCCCCTTGGAACAACTTTACTGATCCTTTGAGAAGGGAGTCAGTATATGACAGAACCTTCAAACGTCAGGCTATACAGCTATGCTGTGAAGATAGCGAGATGGTGGCTAAGCTAAGACAGTAAAGATGAAACATGACTACGTGACACACCCACCTGCAGGTAAGATTGTTCATAATGTGTTTAGTTAACGCTAGTCAACTATGAGTACCCTTGTTGGATAAATGAATTTCTACCTGAACAAATTAATGTTTATAATAAAAGCTGTTCACGCTCCCCCCTATTTTAATGACATGTATTTAATTACTTTTGAGTATTTTGTCATTCGTATTTTCCTTAACAAAAATAAATGAAATGTATTTGCAATTAAATACTTTTTGAAACATGATTACTGTGTTGTGTTTGAAAGGTAGCATAAATATGTTAAGACTGTTTTTTTTTTGTTTTTTTTTTTACTTGTCCTGTCCAACAGCTGGGCAGACAGATGGGAACTGAGGGCCTCTTGTGTTGGACATATTTTACTTTAACAACTGGGGTTATTAATCTTCAGACAAACCAGAATGTCTGAATAAACCCCTTTTGTAATTGAGGTCAAACTTTATTAATTTCAATCATATTTGAAAATGAAGAGAGAGGGATGTTAGAGAGAGGGGGGGATAGGAGGGTGATAATAGGAAGGGGGGGGGGGTAAAACCATGAAGCAGCATAAAACAACAAGTTCAAGTACAAACAGCCAAATAGCATGGACCTGATCTCACAGCTGCTCATAGCCCCCTGACTTATGGTTTTGCACTCAAGATTCCCCACTTCCCATGATCCTTAGGGGCTGAAGGCGGGGCTAACCCCCAGGCCAGTCGTAGCCTCTCTGATCAGTCCCTTTACGTGAGTGCCAGTCAGAATGGACCGATGCCTTGATTTCACGTGTTTTAAGGTTATAAACAGGGACTGACAGACATATATTGCGGAGACCATCGACAGCAGCTTAGAGCAGCTCTTTTACACCGGTATTCCTCAGTTCTCCAAAACGTAACAGGGCCTTCTTTCAAAGAGATTTCAGCTCAATCATCTCCAGTTCTCTCGCTTCCTCATCAGTGAGAAGCGGGAATCTCAGGCAGTCAGTCTCTGCATTAAAGGATCAATGAGAAAAGTGATCTGCGTTCGTTTCCATCCAGTTGCGCAATCAGTTCTGTGTTTTATTCATTTTGATTGAAGCCTTCTGCTGTGAGCGCTGCAAAGAAGGAACGTGTGACAGATTGTCGTTTTGAATGTGCGCTTTGAAAAGCTTCAACTTGTTCATAAAGGAGACAATTCCCTGGGATACGTTTTGTTCTTTTCTGCCATGAACAATGTTACTGCTTCCAAAAGCTCATAATAATAAATGGTGACTTGCCATTCAGTTCAGTAAAAAAGGAAGAATCTTCCCATTCTTCGCAGAGCCAATGTTGGCTTATTTTTTCCGGCATTGGGTGTAACTCGCGCAACCCGCGGTCACGTATGTGTCAGGAGCAGTATCGAAAACACACACTGCCAAATTAATTTAATTATCATTTATTTTTAATCCCCTCTGATGGATTTGAGTGTTGTTAAAGAGGTCAAGAAATGAAGCACAGTATTGCAACAACTCAGCTGCTGCGACACTTTGGCAGGGAAGCAAGAGGAACACTGCTAATTAACTGACAGCGTTGGGGGGCTGTCCATGTCCCACACTCGGCATGACTATGGCCAGACTCAGAGGGGTAGAAGTATGCAGAGAATCATCATCTCCTTTCAGACATTACACCCATACACTTACAAACAGCATGCACCTGACTTCTGCTCTCACTTATGGTTTTCACCCAAGATTCCCCACTTCCCATGAGTCTCAGGGTCTGAAGGCGGGGCTAACCCCCAGGTCGTCACATGAGACGCAAAGAGCCGCACGCTCCTTGGCCAAGAGCCGCATGCGGCTCGAGAGCCGCACGTTCGCCACCCCTGTAATAGTGCCTTACCATCCAAACAGAACAATTTGCTCACAAAATGCAGGACTGCTCGTGGTTCCTATTATTTCTAAAAGTACAGTTGGAGGTAGAACCTGTTCAAGTAGACAACTGTGTTGTTATATTGGAATATGTAAATAAAATAGAATTACATTTAACTGAATTTTGTTTTGTTTATAAACTTTACCTCATATTTTGGACAGCAGTAAACACTTAACAAGATTATGCTGTTTTTGACAGATGGCTGTCATATGGCATTTTCACTGAGGGCAGAGGTTGGCTTTTATCCCCTCAAGTGGAGTCATATCTATGCAGCTTACAGTTTTTCTCCATTGGTTTGGCTCATTTCTTGAAACAGAAATTACGTTCTCAAAACTCAAAGATCATTTGGCAAAACAGTCTTACAGTTTAGCACAACACTATAGCTCACTTGCAAAATCTAATATATCTCCCAAAACTGTTCATTCATGCTTCAAAACTAAATTCCTTTCCCATGTAAAGAGTCAGTGCCACCACAATGGCAAGGATCCTTCTCAATTGCTTTGGCTCATTTCTTGATCAGACTGGACGTTCTCAACACTCTTGGCGCTTTTGCCAAAGTAATGTGGATTTGTTCGGCACAACACCATGGTTCACCTCCAAAAGCTCATATCTCTACCAAAACAATTCACTCATGTCAAAACTAAATTTCCTTCTCATTTAAACAGTCAGTGCCCCAAAATACTTTGTCCCTTTAGCATTGTGTAGGCACTGCAAGTCACAATGATTAGATGTTTTGTCACTATAGCAGAGGACCATTGAAAAAACCCTCATGTCCATCTTTCAGTCTTAGCTCAGTCCTTCATTGACAATGGTAACTGTACTGTTTTTGTATAGCTAACAGAATGCAATTTTGTATAAAACTGAAAAAAAGAAAAAGGATTTTAGGGTAAGAGTAGCCTCTTAGGTTTTCCAGCACACATTGCACTCATACTGCCAAGGAAATTCTAACCATTATCATTCACACATATAAATTAACTTTCATACATCAGAGTAAAAAGAAAATGTTTACAGCATAATACACTTTATAATTTAAACACAAGCAAAAAACAGTGAAAATGATATGCACTCTACAGTGCTGTAAATAATGCTTGAGTTTCACACTAACAGTTCTTCACTGGTCACTGTCCTCACCCTCCCTCTCCTGACCATTGTCCTCACCCTGCTGGCCATCCTCATGCTGCTGTCTGTCTGGCCACAGATTCTCCTCCACATCATAGCGGATATTCTCCTTTGCAATGCAACGAGGAAAAAAACAATGTGCATGTCGCAACCATCCCCTACACTGATCTCCTGTTATATCCTCACGCAGCATCCATTGCATGGAGCAGGGAGCAGGGGAGAAAAACTCCTCAATAGAATTGAGAAAAGGAGAGCAAGGTGGTAGGAACACTATGAACATCCTTGGATGAGTACAATCAGTTTAGTTAAACAAGATCTATTCACTTGGAACTTGTGCTAAATGAAGGCTACCTACATAATCACTTGAAAGATGTACTGAGACATTGAGACATGTACTAAGACATTTGAAATTTGATGAAACTAATGAGAAATGCCATTCCGTTGTGAACAATTGCCAAGTGGTTTGGAGGTTTGTCCATGTTGTTTTGAGAATGTAATTTCTGTTTCAAAAAATGAGCCAAACCAATGGAGAAAAACTGTAACATGGGGAGGGGTGGTGGTGTTTGAAGCTGCCCCTCTTCCTTCTGTTCAGTCATTTAAATCAGACGTTGTATATTCTTGGTTGGGTGGGGTGGGGGTCTCTAGTTGGTTGCTTGATGGAAAATACTCTTTCAAATCTGCACTTTTGAGTAACAGATAAACTATCAAGGCCAAATCTGAATTAATTCACTTACCCCTCCCTATTGCTCAAATTGCAGGGGCATTTGGAGCTGTAATGATGTCTGAACTTGTTTTTAAAGGGGGAGCCGTAGAGACTTAGGGCTGGCTATTGACAAGGGAGAACACAGGACTCGAACACAGGACACAGAACACGGTCTCGGCCGCAGGCGTCCACCGGTACTACACCCGTGGGGACGTGAGGGCATGGAGGGGTGCTGCAATGGAGCTAAAACCCCGGATAAAGCGTCTATAAAAGGTCGCAAAGCCTAGGAACTGCTGCAGCTTCTTACGGCTGTCAGGTGTCGGCCAGTCCTTGACTGTGCTGACCTTGGCTGGATCCATCCTTGCTGACACAACAAAACCTAGGAAGGCGACGGTGGGAACGTGGAACTCACTCTTTTCGGCTTTGATGTAAAGGTGGTTATCTAGAAGTCACTGGAGGACTGCGGAGACATGGGAGACATGAGAGTCCAGGTCCGGGGAGTAAATCAAATCATATCAAATCCAAATAAACATACACAAAATGATCCAAGAAGTCCCTGAGGACATCATTGATCATGGCCTGGAAAATGGCAGGGGGGGGTTACTGAGTCCAAAGGGCATGACCAGGTATTCATAGTGGCCTCTTGGGGTATTGAACCCTTTTTTCCACTCGTCCCCCTCTCTGATCCTGCTGGGGGTGGGGCCTTCCTGAAGTCCACTGTCATCTCCACTGTCTTTAGAGCATTGAGCTCCAGGTTGTTGGCGCTGCACCATGAAACCAGCCTGGCTATCTCACTCCTGTAGGCCGACTCATCTCTGTCAGATATGAGGCCGATGAGTGTGGTGTCGTCAGCAAACTTCAGGAGTTTGACAGACTGGTGACCAGCAGTGCAGCTGTTTGTGTACAGGGAGAATAACAGGGGTGAAAGGACACAGCCCTGGGGGGATCCGGTGCTTGTGGTCCGAGAATCTGAGACGAGCTTCCCCAGCCTCACATACTGCTGTCTGTCCGTGAGGAAGTCTGTGATCCACCTGCAGGTGGAGTCAGGCACATTCAGCTGGGAGAGTTTGTCATGGAGCAGGGATGGAACTATTGTGTTGAACACGGAGCTGAAGTCTACAAACAGGATCCTGGCGTAGGATCCTGGACAGTCCAGATGCTGGAGGATGAAGTTGAGGGCCATGTTTACTGCATCGTCTACCGATCTGTTGGCTCTGTAGGCAAATTGCAGGGGGTCCAGGAGGGGATCTGTAATGTCTTTGAGGTAGGAGAGGATGAGGCGCTCAAAGGACTTCATAACTACAGAGGTCAGGGCAACGGGTCTGTAGTCATTCAGTCCTGTAATCCTGGACTTTTTGGGGACAGGGATGATGACTGAGGATTTGAAGCAGGCTGGCACATGACAGGCCTCCAGTGAGGTGTTGAAGATATCTGTGAACACTGGAGACAGCTGGTTGGCACAGTGCTTCAGGGTGGAGGGGGAGACAGAGTCCGGACCCGCAGCTTTGCGCCTCCTGGAAGGCGATGAGAGATGAACAGAGCGGGGAGTTCCGAGCCCACTCAGCCATGGCCCATGCACGAGCCCTCCCCGCTAGATGGGAGATCATGAAGGCAATCCTGGCTCTGTCAGAAACGAAGGCATGGGGTGAATGTTCATAATGAATAGAACAATCAGTGAGGAAGGGCTTACACAGTCCAGGTTCTCCAGAGTAACGATCGGGAGGGCCATGGTCCTTGACCGGAGAAAGGTAGTCTGCCATCTCTCGGTGGGTGGAGTGTCCTTGCCCCAGGTGGAGGAGTTTAAATACCTTGGGGTCTTGTTCACGAGTGAGGGAAGATCGGAGCGTGAGATGGACAGGCGGATCGGAGCGGCGTCCGTAGTTATGCGGTCGCTCTATCGGTCCGTCGTGGTGAAGAGAGAGCTGAGCCGAAAAGCAAAGCTCTCAATTTACCCGTCGATCTACGTTCCAGTACTCACCTATGGTCATGAGCTATGGGTCATGACGAAAGACGGTCCGAATAAAGGCGCTGAATAAGCTTCCTTCCGCAGGGGTGGCTGGGGCGCCCCTTAGAGATAGGGTGAGAAGCTCGTTCACCCCGCGGAGCTCGGAGTAAAACCGCTTCTCCTCCACATCGAAAGAGCCAGTTGAGGTGGCTCGGTGCATCTAGTCCGGTATGGCCTCCTGACGCCTCCTGGGAGAGGTGTTCCGGGCATGTCCCACTGGGCGGAGGCCCCGGGGAAGACCACCAGGACACCTGGAGAGACTAAGTCTCTCGGCTTCGCTGGGCAAGTCTCGGGGTCCCCCAGAGGAGCTGGAGTGGAGTGGCTGGGTGAGGGAAGTCTGGGCACTCTGCTCAGTCTGCTGCCTCCCGCGACCCGTCCCCGGATAGGGAGGAAGATGATTTTGGGATTTATGATGGACGATCGGGAGGGGCGAGCTTGATTTCCTGGCTCCTGGCAGGCATGGAGGTAGGAGGAACTGGGATGGACGCAGAGGGTCCTGGAGGAGGGTTTGTCCAGGATGAACTTGAACGGAGGTCTTGAACTTGGGTAGAGACCTGAACCATATGAGACGCCAGGGCCTTCTGGAAGTCCTCCTGCTTCCAGGCGTTGCAGGATAGATGTTAAACTACTGCTCTCTGCTGAGTCCATTCTGGCCTGTTTGTACTGACAAGGCAGAACACAGGACTGGACTCAGATGCAGAGCTTAAGGATTTAATTTCTTGGTTCAAGAGAGGAGCTTGCTTTGGCAGGTGAAAGCACATGACAAACAGGCACAGGACAAAGGGAAACACAGGCTATAAATACATGAGGAGGGGAAGCACAGGTGGGAATGATCAGGGATGATGAGGCAGACACAGGTGTGGGGAGCAGACACAGCAGGAAGGGGAAGGTCTGAAACGAGAGGTAGGTTAGACTTTCAAAACAAAACCGGAAACCCCACACGAGACAACAGGAAGCTTGACGAGACATGATAGCTATCCCTCCATCCAGTGGTATAAAACATTTGGATTTGAAGACACAACTTTCCATTACTCTCCGCTTGGAAACTAAATGTAGAGGTAAGGGAAGAACTGGAGGGGTAGGGAATGGATTTGGATTTGGGCCAAGCTGAAAAGCTCTTTTTTCTGTCATTGTTTGACGTCCAAGGTTACAGTTTCTAATAATTATGAAGACCACATAAACTCCGTGCTCCAGCTCTGATAAGAACCACGAAGATTTTTGCTCATTAGGAGTATTCATGATTTTTATACAATAATTTTTAGGACTGCTAAATAACCACCAGGCGGCATGGGGCAGGGATCCTCTTATGCTGATAAGAGTTTGGGGTGGATTCAGAGGGTAATGGAATTTCTTGACAAAGATGCAGGATGTTAGGATGTTAGCCCAGAGTAAGTCCAGGTTCCGTCGAGTCGTGATTCACGCAGGCGGTAATGATGCCAGACGGAGACAATCAGAGGTTCTTAAAGTAAACGTAGCGTCGGTGGCTTAGACTGGCTAAGACGATGAATGTCAGACACTGTAATTTTCTCTGGTCCCCTGCCAAACTTAGTTAATGATGAAATGTACAGCCTTCTTTTTATCATTTAACCACTGGCTTTCTAGATGGTGCCCAGAAAACGGCGTTGGTTTTGTTGACAATTGGAGCGCGTTTTGGGAGAAGCCCAGTCTCATGCGGAGAGATGGCGTCCAACCTATTCTGGACGGTGCCGCTCTTCTTTCTAGAAACATTTCTGCTAGCCTTAGTCCTGCAACCTGACAACCCAGAGATGAGACCCGGGCACAGAGCAGCAGTGTAAAACGCTCCTCTGAGCCTCCCTTAGGGTTAGTGCTGGTGCAAAACCCTAAGGGAAAGTCAAGCATGTCCTCGCTTTAGTTTATGTGCTGAAACACAAGAGAAAGGAGCGCGTCATAGAAACCTTAAAGTGACAGACAACAGTTCTCACAAGCAAAATTATGATGTCATTCAATGCAGTTTAGTAAATATTCGATCCATTTCCCTCTTAGTCAATGAGTTAATTAATGATAACAAACTTAGTCTTCTAGCCTTAACTTGTCTCCACCAGGATGACTATGAAGCAACCCCCCCACTTATGCTAACTATCAGAAATCCAGGATTTCAGGGAAAGGAGGTGGTTTGGCAGTAATATCACAGTCTAGCTTACTTCTCAGCCCTAAAGTTAAAAATGTTTGTAACTCCTTTGAAAGCATCATATTGTCTATAAATCACCCAAACAGCAAGATTTAAAAACCTGTTTTATTCATAATTATTTATTGCCCCGCCCAGCCCGTGTTCATTATTTTTAACTGAGTTTTCCTGACTTCCTATCGACTACTATTTTAGCTTCTGATCAAATTATAATATTAGGGGATTTTAATATTCACGTTGATGACCCTAGTGACTGTTTAGGAAATGCTTTTGCAGCTTTATTAGATGATGGTGGGTTCACCCAAAATGTAAATGAACCCACTCACTGTCACAAACACACCCTGGAACTTGTTATAACCCATGGTATAGAGATCAGCCAGCTGAGTGTTCTTCCTCTTAACCATCATTTCGGTTCACTTTCTGATAACCTTCCAGTTTACATTAGAACATGCCCCAGTGAATAAGAAACAACTTAGAAGAACCTTATCTGACCGTTCTGTGCCTGAGTTTAAACTCACAGTTCAACCTGGTCTGGAGCAGGTTTAGTTAAAGGTTAGTTTGTTTTCAGAGAGGTGAAGCAGCATGGCGTGTCCATTTGAAGATGATTTAGTGGATGAAGAAGCTCAGATAATACTTTTTGTGCCGGTTTTTAATTACATATTTGTTTGTCTTGTCCTTTTGTTTTTAAATTTCCTCATGAAAAGCACTTTGAGTACCTTGTGTTGTAAAAGTATTATACAAATAAACTTTGATTTGATTTGACGTGAGAGTTCAAGAAGTACAATTAATTAAGATGGCAGAACATTTAACCCTTGTGCTATCCTATGACCCCCCCCCCCTTTTCCATTAACGTGTTCTCCCTACCATGACAAAGGTGGATAAAGGTGAAGAGGATTTCATGTAATCCATGGACACCAGTGAGGTTTACAAATCATTGAAGAAAAAAGTTCAGCGCACTGTCTTGTGGGGTCTAGATGACCCAACTCCCAATGTTAAAGTGCCTAGGATAGCACAAGGGTTACTTGAATTGGAGTAATATGACATTTAGTTAGATAAATATGTAAATTTGAGTTGTATAAACAATTATTCTGTTGGATAGACATAAGAAATTAGGTTGAATAAATGTAACTCAATTACTTGTTATCCAAGTTAAATATTTATATATATATAAATTATCCAAGTTAAATGAATTAATGACGGAAATGTATATGTGTATTATTATGTAGTGAATAAGCAAGTAATATTGGGTATACATTTAAAGTTTGTGACAACAGTTAAACGGGGGAGAGAAAGTTTAAGTGGAAGATAAGTGAAAAATAATCAGTGAATAAATCTGTTAGAGAAACCTTCAGGATAGAGCATGGAGTGTTTTTACATAAGATAGCACCAGTGTTCAAACAAAGACAATGGTGAGTGGAGGGACCGATCCTCGGAGGCGTGGAACGGTCAAAGGCAATAACGGGAGACGACTTTCAGGGGGGAGGGGGATCGTTTTCTTACTTAAACCAAGGGAAAGGGGATTTGTTTTGTTGCATGTTCAAGCATCCGGGTTTTTTGTGCCTCTCTATTTGTACTAAAAAGTGTCAAGTTAATATGTATGTCGTAGTTGAAAATGACATAAGAAGTAAAAATTAAGGTTGTTTCTTGGAACTGCAGAGGTCTTCAAAATCCAAACAAAGTGAAACAAGTCATGAACAGAATAAAAGATATGGATGGTCAGGTGGTATTTCTGCAAGAAACTTCTTGAGAAAGATTTGAAAAGTATTAAAAGAAGATGGCAAGGCAGTGTATTTACAGCCCCATTTTCCTCTAATGCAAGAGGAGTTATGATACTAATCAGTAATACAGTTCCTTTTCAAGTAAAAAATATAATAAAAGATAAATGGGGAAGATATCTAATCATACAAGGTCAATTACTTTCAGAGGATTTATGTTTTGTAAATGTGTATGGCCCTAACATAGATGATGTTAAATTCTTTGAGGATGTATTTCTTACAATAGCGTCACTCACCGGACAATATATCATAGCAGTTGATGTTAACTGTACTTTAGACCCTAAAATAGACAGATCAACAGGAACAGATCAATCTCACAATAAATACAGAATGGTTATTCAAGGTTACATTAAAGAATTGAACCTACTAGACATATGGAGAGATTTAAACCCAAATGATAAGGGATACTCCTGCTACTCTAGTAAATATAAGACATTTTCCAGGATTGACTATTTCCTAATCTCTTTGGAATTATGTCATAAAATTAACAATTCTTTTTATGACTCCATCATGATCTCAGACCATGCTCCATGTTGTTTAGTATATATGGATAAAAATATTATTAAAGACCCACCCCGGTGGCATTTCCATCATATATGGTTACAGGACAAAGAATTTATCAAATATATAGGAAAACATATTGATGAGTTTTTCAAGTTAAATACGGCGCAGACATCTGCATGTATAAGATGGGAACCTTTCAAAGCGGTTCTTAGAGGTCACATCATTAGCTATACAGGTACAAAATCAAGAAAGTGGAGAGGGGAGAGACAACAGTTGGAACACAAGATTAAAACGCTTCAGGAAAAGGTCAACAAAGAAAATAATTTGCAACTGATAAACGAGTTAGTAATTTTAAGAGCAGACTATAATAAACAATCAGCTGGTCGAGCAGCACCAAGTCTCTTAAGGCTGAAACAATCCTATGATCAAGGGGACAAGGCAGGCAAACTGCTGGCCTGGCAGAGAAAACAATTGGGAGTTTCAAGCACCAATTAAAGCTACAAGTTGCATTTAGCGGGCCCGAGCACGTGCGACCGCCTGGCACGGGCAAGCGCCCCGCGAGCAACGCCCCGCTCAAGCTGTTCTCATCGTTTTTTCTTGTCCATTCTGGAGCTCAAAGCTACTGTTAACATGACAGCAGCCTGTGGGGGGGGGGCTGTAATCTGTTGCCTTTCGGAACAAAGACATTTGCATATAGCATGAAAGAAATTCTTAACCCTAAGCCTTGTTTAGACCTGCTCATTTTATCATCAAGGAGAAGAAGGTTTTTATTAGATTGAGAAACAAGCAATGATGATAACTGCTATCACTGTCCCTAAGGATGAGAACAATTGAACTCTTCTAATTTCCACTACAATGTCTAGATGAGTGTCAGCTATGTCTGATGACTTGGCCAATTAGCTGGACCGGGATCTTGCAAAGTGCAGGTGGTTTAATGTCCAGTTTGATGAGTCTGTGGACAGCAGCAGTACATAGCTTTTCGTTTCCAAAAGAGAAGAACTCTTGACACATCTGCCCTAACAGACAACTACAAGAGGAGTTGAAATGTATAACATGGTGAAGGAGTTTTTGTTCAGAAAAAGTTACCATTAGAATAGCTGGTAGCAGTGACTGCAGACGGAGCTCCTGCTATGATCAATAGACAAACAGGTTTCATCACTCACTGTAAAGCTGACCCAGACTTTCCAAAATGTCTGCATTACTGCTGCGCCATTCACCAGTAGGCCTTATGTGCAGAAGTGATTGGCTCTGGACACATGACTCCTACTGTGAAAATCATAAACAACCTCAGCTGCAAAGCAAAACAGCACAGAATTTTCAAGGTGCTATTGGAGAAGATGCCTGTTGAATATGAAAATGGTGAATACTAATATGGTGAATATGAACCTACATTTTTGACTGACATTACTGGAAAACTAAACCACTTGAACTTCGATCTGCAAGGCAATGGCAAAACTATATTTATTTTATGGAACAGCCTGCCAGAGCCAGTGTTTCTTGTGAGGACCTTTTCTGCCAGGGCTTGCCGGCTTGGTCGGTGGTTGTTGCTGCAGTTGTCTCCCTTGCTGGGGCAGCTGGAGTTAAACACAGCAGCCTCACGGCTGTGAAGTCAACCCCGTGGCTGTCCCAGTCTGGGTGGGCACTGTGGGGATGTTCCTATGGCCAGGCTGGCTCCTGGTATGAAGAGATTCCCAAATACCGTTTCCTAACCGCAGAGCCAAGCATGTGTTTACATGTTTAGGTCAAAAATGTGATGAACAGCTTCATGTTGTCTAGTGATGTAAGTTTTTAACCTAATTAAATCTAGACATGCCACCCTGTTACTAATCCAGTTGGTATGGTTCTTCATCTGTGTCTAAGTGATATAAAAGCATTGTTTTTATATTTAGAGCTCTAAGCATCCAAACAGTTGTCTATATAAAAGAGCTTTGACAATTGTGCACTTTTAGCAGGTCTCTGAGTACATGTGACCAATGTATGGTGGATGTTCACAGACCTTGTTTAAAACTGAAGGTGACAGAGACTTAGAGAAATGGCTTCATTGTTCTGGAATTCTGCGTTTCATTAAAAAAAATTGAATTGGTGATTGATTTTAAAAAGCTGCTGAAAAAATTATCTTTTTGAAATTGCCATTTTTAATTTGGGTTTTAAATTTTGTGTTCCATTTTTTTGTGCTTGTATTGGAAGGATTTGTTATTATTTTGTTTAAAAGTGCTACATATTGTATATACACATAATTTTTTTAGAGACATTTGCTATATGCTGTGTTTTTTGGTTTTGTAGATTAATTTCATTGGATGTATAGAAAGGAAATAAGTTGCAGCATTGATTAAAAAAGGATAAAAGATACATTTACTGTCTTATGTTACATCTGTAGAACTGTACTGAGAGTTGGGTTTTGTTTTGGAGCACATTCATATGTTTTGTTTGTAAAAAAAAAAAAAAATTAAAAATAAGATAAAATATTGAGTTAATTGCATTTTAGATGACTAAAAAATCAATGATTAGTAATAAAAATGTATAAAAGACATGCAAACAAATGAAAAAGCAGTCTTTCAGTGTGGCTAAAATCTTGTCATGTTGACACTCCTGGGTAGTTAGCATATGAACAGGCAGCGGGGGGAGAGGGGGGGGAGTGAAATTTGACTCCTGCACCAGGGCAGACTGAGGAAAAGGCTGGAGCATGTAAGAGGAAAATACATCTTACAGATGACCAGTTCATTTTATATCTGTGAAAGTCCTCAGGGACCATTTTGGACATGTTCAGCTATATCCCTGTGAAATCTGGTGTGGATAGTTGAAACATAAGTTATAATAAAACACACTTGTTTGGAGTCCAGACGGAAAAAGCACAGATTTTGTGATGTAAAATATTTATAAAAAATGCATCTGTTTCACCTAGAAGTCTGAAAAAATATGGAAGGCAGCAAACACAGATCCCTACCATTTTCTATTTTTTTTGTGTTGATATTTGAAGGATAAGTTATGAAAAATGATAGGTGTTTGTAGTTTTGCCTAAAAAGACGTTTTCTGACCTTTTTGGATGTAAAGCTCTCTCAGAGGTCACCTGTAACTTCAATCATTCTGAAAATATTTAGGAATCAGTAGCACATAAATGCCTATTAAAGTGGAGTCTTTGGTGCTGATAACCTAAACAGAATTTATGCTAAAAATATTGGTTCAGTCCAAAATTTCATAGAAAAAATAGAAGTATGAAGTTTTCGTAGACCCTATAGTGCTGTTTATCAAAGTTGGAGATTTGTAAGAGGCAACTTAGTCTGAAATCTCAGCTTCCTGAGACAAACGGCTGATTTGCTATGAAGCTTTGTTTTATGAGTAAGTGCAATTGACCACTTCCTGTTTGGGGGCCTTATGAAGGCACCATCAGAAGTACACCCATGAAATTTTAGATGATGAAAGAGGACCCTTCTGAGTATCTCCAGCTTTAATTTCATTCACGTCGGACGAAGCGCAGAGAAAAGACAGGGAAGAATGCGACAAAAACTGTGTTTTTCAATAACTAGGTGGCGCTATAGAGCTTGTCCAAAATTGTCATATCCATAGGTTCAGAATGGAAGCTTCATCATATCCATTGAATTTCAGTGAGATTGGACAAGAAATGTGCACGTGAGACCAACTTTTGTGTGCATGGCGAGATGCCCAACTTTGCCGCTCTATCACGACCGCACCCCTGCATTGAAAGTTTTGTTTTTTTGTTGGAGTAAACTTCAATGGCTTTTCAACAGGTGGATGTCATTTTCAGGTGTGTCGGCTCATCCTACTTGGAGCAGTGATGCTCTAAGTAGAACATATCATTTCCTTTTGCCAGCAGGTGGCGCTACACCTGTTCAAGATCCTTTCACTGCAGATGTGTTCAGAGTCAGACTACAATCATGCACATCAATTTTGGATCAGATTGGATTATGCATGGCTGAGTAATTTTTCTTTTCATGGCATGTTTTCGAAATGACCTCGAATTTTGAAGCGTCACCACGGTCACAAAAATAAAGAAAGACAAAAAAGCTTTGCAATTTAACATCGGACATGGGTCTAGTTTACAAAACCAAAGTTAGGAGTCATTATTCATAAATCTCTTGGAGGAGTTCGCACTAGGTCGAGGCCTGCAAAAGGCCAAAATTGTTGTGAAACCGGAAGAGCTTTGCAGAATCCAAGCACGGACACAAAAATGGAGTGGCGAACTAGGTTTTAATATTATGTGGCAGAGGGGATGAATGGAGAGGAAGAGAACATGCAGGCAATTGAGCAGACTGGCAGGAAGGCAGACAGGCAGATGAGCAGACTGGCGGAGTTTGCTGACAGACAGGGAGGCAAGTACACGGGCTGGCAGATTTTCACTCATGAGGCACAATAATCTGGCGTTTGCCGACGGCTCCATCTCTGAATAAATAATCTCTGTAATGGGCTGCAGGTGACGAGATGATGAGGAGCAGGTGAGGAGTAGTCACTGCAGAGGCACGCCCACGGAACCACAACAGTACCCCCCCTCAACGGGACCCACCGGGCGACTGAAACCGCTCAGGACGACGACGGCGCAGATCCCGGATGAGAGAGGCGTCCAGAATAAAGGAGTGGGGCACCCAGGCACGTTCCTCAGGGCCGTAACCCTCCCAGCCACTACGGCGACGCACATCCAGCAGGCGCCGGACAGAGTAGGCAGGGCGACCCGCCACCAAACGGGCGGGAGGAGGGAGCACGGCAGGAGGGACCAGCTCACTCGAACAGACCGGTTTGAGAAGGGACACATGGAAAACTGGATGGACCTCCATAGACGGAGGCAGCTTCAGCTTAACTGCAGAAGGATTGACCACCGCCAGGACCTCAAACGGGCCATGATAGCGAGAAGATAACTTCCTGGACTCCGTACGCAGAGGGATGTTGCTAGAAGAGAGCCAAACCTTCTAGCCAGGACGGTAGGTTGGAGCAGAGGACCTCTTAGCATCAGCTATGCGACAGCTGCGCTCCTGAGCACGAAGCAGGGCACGACGGGCCATCCTCCAAACCCGACGACACCTCCGGATGTAAGCCTGAACAGACAGAACTGCAACTTCCTCCTCTTGGGCAGGAAACAGTGGTGGCTGGAACCCTAGGGAGCATTCGAAAGGGGACAGACCGGTTGCAGAACTGACTAGTGAATTGTAGGAAAACTCCACCCAGTCTAGATGGTGACTCCATGACGAGGGGTTTGCTTCAGCCACACACCGCAAAGCCGTCTCCAGATCTTGGTTTGCCCTCTCAGCCTGACCATTGGTTTGGGGATGAAAACCTGAAGACAAACTCACAGATGCACCAATGGAGCGGCAGAAAGCCCTCCAGACTTGAGAGGTAAACTGTGGCCCTCTGTCAGACACTATGTCCATGGGAAGCCCAGCAGGGGGTTGATGTGAGGCTTTGTTGCGTGCACAGGTTGGACATGCAGCAACGTACTCCCGCACGTCCTTAGTCATGGTTGGCCACCAGAATCGACGTCTTAACAGGGAAACAGTACGAGCTCCACCAGGATGGCAGGTCCGGCGTGAGCAATGCCCCCACTGGATGACCTGTGATCGGACACCATCAGCTACAAAAAGGCGATTAGGAGGACCTGTACCTGGGTCCGGGTGATGTTGTTGGGCCTCCCGCACTTTGGACTCCACCTCCCACGAGACTGCAGCCAGAACACAGGAAGAAGGGAGGATGGGCTCAGGAGAGGGCATCTCATCAAGAGCGAACTGCCGGGAAAGAGAGTCAGGTTTCTGATTCTTAAAGCCAGGTCTATAGGACAGGATGAAATTGAAACGGGTGAAGAACAGAGACCAGCGCGCCTGATGTGGATTTAGTTGTTTGGCTGAGTGCAAATACGACAGGTTTTTATGGTCGGTCCAGATGACAAAAGGCACCTTAGTTCCCTCCAGCCAATGTCTCCAGTGTTCTAATGCCTGCTTCACTGCCAACAGCTCCCTGTCCCCCACATGGTAGTTACGCTCAGCCGGGCTTAATCTCCGAGAAAAGAAAGCACAAGGGTGTAACTTCTGAGTTTCCGGAGATCGCTGTGACAGCACAGCACCAATCCCTGTGTCTGAGGCGTCCACCTCCACGATGAATTGGAGATTGGGGTCAGGGTGTCTGAGAACTGGGGCTGAGGTGAAGCGTTCCTTTAGGGTGTTGAAGGCTGTGGCCGCTTCCTCAGACCACTGGAATGGAACAGAAGGAGAGGTTAGTCGGGTGAGGGGAGCAGTAATGCGACTGTAATTGCGGATGAAACGGCGGTAAATGTTTGCAAACCCCAGGAAACGCTGGAGCTGCTTTACAGAGGTAGGTGTTGGCCATTCCGTTACCACTCTAACTTTCTCTGGGTCTGCTTTGATCTGTTTGCGCTCAATAATATAACCAAGGACGGAAATGGAACCCTTGTGGAACTCACAATTCTCTGCTTTGACAAATAATCTGTTCTCCAGAAGTCGTTGTAGCACCTGCCGGACATGTTGTATATGCTCTGTAACTGTGGGGGAGAAAATGAGGATGTCCTCCAAATAAACAAACACAAAACGGTTAAGAAAATCCAGTAGAACGTCGTTGACAAGGGCTTGGAAGACTCCAGGGGCATTGCAAAGGCCAAATGGCATAACCAAATATTCAAAATGCCCCGATGGGGTCTTGAAGGCCGTCTTCCACTCATCGCCCTCCCTCATTCTTACAAGATGGTAGGCGTTTCTCAGATCTAGTTTGGAAAAGACTGTAGCCTCCTGAAGGATGTTAAAAGCAGACTCCATTAGGGGTAGAGGATATTTATTTTTGACTGTGATATTATTCAACCCTCAGTAGTCCACACAGGGGCAAAGGGAGCCATCCTTCTTGGAAACGAAGTAGAAACCAGACCCCACGGGTGAAGAAGAAGGTCTAATAATCCCAGCAGCTAAAGAATCGGT
Source organism: Oryzias curvinotus (assembly GCA_023969325.1). NCBI lineage: Eukaryota > Metazoa > Chordata > Actinopteri > Beloniformes > Adrianichthyidae > Oryzias > Oryzias curvinotus. The sequence goes on from CM043718.1 coordinate 36,207,375, forward strand.
TAGGTAGCACTCCATGGCTTCAGTCTCGGGTCTCGACAGATTATAGAGACGGCTGGTATGCAAGGGAGCACCAGGCAGAAGATTGATTGCACAATCATATGGGCGATGCGGCGGAAGTGGAGAGCCAAGTCCTTTCTGAAAACCTCACTGAGGTCATGGTACACCTCTGGAATTGCTGACAGACCAGGTGGAGCAGGAGGGGGAGAAGTTGGAGGGGTCCTGGGGGCACAGCAGAGCGGAGGCAGGAGGAATGGCAGGAATGGCCCCAATTCAGAACGCTTCCAGATGTCCAGTCAATGTGGGGGTTATGCAGAGACAACCACGGATGCCCAAGGATAACTGGAGAATCGGTGGAGGTGACAATCAGAAACTGGAGCTGTTCATGGTGGTTACCGGAGATGCAGAGCTTGACTGGGGCAGAGCGTTCAGTAATCCGGTACAGAACCCGTCCATCCAAAGCCCAGGCTACAATGGGAGATGGGAGTGTCTCTAGTGAAAGACCAACCTGGGATGCCATTATGTGGTCGAGGAAATTTGCCTCTGCTCCTGAGTTCATTAACGGCTGGACTGGAAAAGAGGACCGACCAACACACAACGTAGCTGTGAGAATGGTTCTAGGGTGGGGAATGTTAGCAGAAGGTGTTGTGGCCGTCAATACTCCCACCGCTACTGACGACCTCCGTCTTTTGGCCGGATAGGACAGGTGGCAATGACATGTCCAGAGGTCCCACAGTAGAGGCACGCACCGGTGGAGATCCATCACTGACGTTCCTCTGCAGAGAGGCGAGCTCGGCCCAGTTGCATGGGCCCCTCAGGCGGAGGGCTAGCACTTTGAATAAATGGGAGTGGAGATGGAGGATTTGGAGAGGGCATGGACCGGAGACTGGGTCCTCGTTCTCTCGCTCGGTCTCTCAGCCGGTTGTCCAACCTAATGGCTAGGGAGATTAACTCATTCAGAGTTGTGGGAGGATCTCTAGTTGCCAGCTCATCCTTTAACTGCCCATTAAGGCCGTTTAGGAACATTGCCTGTAGGGCCTCTCCATTCCAGCCTAGTTCGGCAGCCACAGTCTGGAAGTCCACAGAGTACTCAGCTATGCTCCTGGCTCCTTGTCTGATGGTCATAATTTGCCTGATGGGGTCACTTCCTCTCACTGGGTGGTCAAATACACATCTCAGTTCTTCCACAAAAGCAGCATAGGAGAGTTGACTAAAGCCGTGTCGATCAAATGAGGACTCCACCCACTGCAACGCCTTCCCGTCGAGGAGACCGATGATGTATGACACTTTGGCTCTGTCACTGGCATAAGTGAGGGGTTTTTGTTCAAAAATCAAAGCACATTGAAGAAGGAAAACCCTGCACTTACCCAGGTCCCCGGCCTATGGTTTGGGATCTGGGATATGGGTTTCCTGAACCACCTCCATGGGGTTCGCTGGAGAAGGAGAGGAGGGCGGGGCTGCCGCGGCTTGAGTTGCGGGTTGCGCTGCGGCGACAGCTTGGAGGGAGAATTGCTGGGTGAGCTGAGACAGTTGAGCGAGGATGGCGTTGAACTTGTGATCCAGATTTTGGATCATTTGCTCGTGGCGTAATAAGTCCGTATGAGAGGGAGGAATAGCAGGTGGCTGACTGGGAGCCGAGGGGGGAGTCGGGTCGGTGTCCGCTGGATCCATTACTGGCCAGATTATTCTGTTGTGAAACCGGAAGAGCTTTGCAGAATCCAAGCACGGACACAAAAATGGAGTGGCGAACTAGGTTTTAATATTATGTGGCAGAGGGGACGAATGGAGGGGAGGAGAACAGGCTGGCAGGTGAGCAGACTGGCAGGAAGGCAGACAGGCAATTGAGCAGACTGGCAGGAAGGCAGACAGGCAGATGAGCAGACTGGCAGAGTTTGCTGACAGACGGGGAGGCAAATACACGTGCTGGCAGATTTTCACTCATGAGGCACAATAATCTGGTGTTTGCCGACGGCTCCATTTCTGAATAAATAATCTCTGTAATGAGCTGCAGGTGACGAGATGATGAGGAGCAGGTGAGGAGTAGTCACTGCGGAGGCACGCGCACGGAACCACAACAAAAATACAGCAAAAATGACATATTGTCATCAATATAGCAGACTTCCTGTACGAGTGACAGCTCGATACCAAGAGATTTTTTTGTAGGTTTCCATGAACATGCCCTGAAAAAAATCAAGCACGTACGATAAAGCATGTGGCAGGGCTCCCGAAAACAATCATTGTAGGTGGCGCTATCAAGCCATTTTTGTGCACCCATGCCGGTCTCCCATAAAATACAAAATTTTTCGCGACTCCTGATGTGTGTGCGAAATTTGGTGAGTTTTGGGGTATGTTAAAGGCCTCAAAAAGGCAACTCTTCCGTCGGAAGAAAAAAAAGAATAATAATAATCCTTATAAATACAATAGGGTCCTTGCACTACGTGCTCGGGCTCTAATAATAATAATAATAATAAACCTAACAGATACAATAGGGTCCTTGCACTCCGTGCTTGGGCCCTAATAAACCTAACAGATACAATAGGGTTCTTGCACTCCGTGCTCGGGCCCTAATAAACCTAACAGATACAATAGGGTCCTTGCACTCCGTGCTCGGGCCCTAATAATAAAAATCCTTACAGATACAATAGGGTCCTTGCACTCCGTGCTCGGGCCCTAATAATAATAAACATTCAAAAAACAATAGGGTCCTTGCACTACGTGCTCGGGGCCTAATAACATCTATTATATCAAATGACATAACTCTTGTAAATCTCACTGAAATTAATGAAGCATTTAGAGAATAGAATTTAGAGAAACTCTCCCATGGGCCCACTACCCGTAGGAGAGCTCAAAAGGGGCCGGTGCATTGTGGTTGGGTGGCAGTCGAGGCCGAATGCCTGGGCGACCCAAACCCCGGTCATGTAACTTTGATTTTGGGACATGGAACGTCACCTCTCTGGGAGGGAAGGAGCCTGAGCTGGTGCGAGAGGTTGAGAGATACCGTCTAGATATAGTCGGGCTCACCTCCACACATGGCCTGAGCTCTGAAACTCAATCCTTAGAGAGTGGTTGGACTCTCTACCACTCTGGAGTTGCTCAAGGTGAGAGGCGGCGGGCTGGCGTGGGCTTACTCGTGAGCCCCCAGCTCAGCCGCCAAGTGTTGGAGTTCACCCCGGTGGACGAGAGGGTCATAGTCATAGTTTGTCCATAAAGAACACCATGTTCGAGCACAAGGGTGTCCATCAATACACCTGGCATCAGGACACCCTAGGCAGGATGTCGATGATCGACTTTGTAGTTGTTTCAGGTGACCTTCGGCCTTACGTCTTGGACACTCGGGTGAAGAGAGGGGCGGAGCTGTCCACCGATCACTACCTGGTGGTGAGTTGGATTCGCTGGTGGGGAAGGAGGCCGGAAAGACTTGGAAGACCCAAACGCACTGTGAGGGTCTGCTGGGAACGTCTGGCTGAGCCCTCCGTTAGGGAAGTCTTTAACTCCCACATCCAGGAGAACTTCAAACAGGTACCGAGGGAGGTTGGGGACATTGAGTCCGAGTGGACCATGTTTTCCACCTCCATCGTCTCTGCTGCTGCTCGGAGCTGTGGTCGCAAGGTCTCTGGTGCCTGTCGCGGCGGTAACCCAAGAACCCGGTGGTGGACACCAGAAGTAAGGGATGCCGTCAAGCTGAAGAAAGAGTCCTATCAGGCCTGGCTGGCTTGTGGGACTCCAGAGGCAGCTGACAGGTATCGGCAGTCTAAGCGAGCTGCGGCCCGAGCTGTTGCGGAGGCAAAAACTCGGGCCTGGGAGGAGTTCGGTGAGGCCATGGAGAAGGACTATCGGTTGGCCTCGAAGAAATTCTGGCAAACCATCCGACGACTCAGGAGGGGAAAGCAGTTCTCAACAGGCACTGTTTTCAGCGCAGGTGGGGGGCTGTTGACTTCAACTGGGGACATTGTCGGGCGGTGGAAGGAATACTTCGAGGATCTCCTCAATCCCGCTGACACGCCTTCTTTTGAAGAAGCAGAGAGTGAGGACTTTGGGGTGGAGCTGTCTATTACCCGGGCTGAAGTCACTGAGGTAGTCGATGAGCTCCTCGGTGGCAAGGCCCCGGGAGTAGATGAAGTTCGCCCTGAGTACCTCAAGTCTCTGGATGCTGTGGGAGTGTCTTGGCTGACACGTCTCTACAGCATCGGGAACTGTACCACTGGACTGGCTGACAGGGGTGGTGGTTCCCCTCTTTAAGAAGGGGAAGGGGTGTGTTCCAACTACAGGGGAATTACACTCCTCAGCCTCCCTGGGAAAGTCTATGCCAAGGTACTGGAGAGGAGAGTCCGTCCGATAGTTGAACCTCGGATTCAGGAACAACAGTGCGGTTTCCGTCCTGGTCGTGGAACAGTGGACCAGCTGTATACCCTATCTAGGGTGCTGGAGGGATTGTGGGAGTTTGCTTACCCAGTCCATATGTGTTTTGTGGATTTGGAAAAGGCGTTCGACCGCGTCCCCCGTGGTATCCTGTGGAGGGTGCTCTGGAAGTATGGGGTCCGGGGAGCCTTACTGAGGGCTGTCCAGTCTCTGTATGACCGGAGTAGGAGCTTGGTTCGCATAGCCGGCAGTAAGTCAGACCTGTTCCCGGTCCACGTTGGACTCCGGCAGGGCTGCCCTTTATCACCGGTTCTGTTCATAGTTTTTATGGACAGAATTTCTAGGCGCAGCCAGGGGCCGGAGGGGATCTGGTTTGGGGACCACAGGATTTCCTCTCTGCTTTTTGCAGATGATGTTGTCCTGTTGGCTTCATCGAGCCAGGACCTCCAGCGTGCATTGGGGCGGTTTTCAGCCGAGTGTGAAGCGACCAGGATGAGGGTCAGCACCGCCAAATCTGAGACCATGGTTCTTGACCGGAGAAAAGTAGTCTGCCATCTCTCGGTGGGTGGAGTCTCCCTGCCCCAGGTGGAGGAGTTTAAATATCTGGGGGTCTTGTTCACGAGTGAGGGAAGACCGGAGCATGAGATCGACAGGCGGATCAGAGCGGCGTCCGTAGTTGGGTCATGACCGAAAGAACGAGGTCCCGAATAAAAGCGGCTCAAATGAGCTTCCTCCGTAGGGTGGCCCTTAGAGATAGGGGGAGAAGCTCGGCAATCCGCGGAGAGCTCGGAGTAGAACCGCTTCTCCTCCACATCGAAAGGAGCCAGTTGAGGTGGCTCGGGCATCTAGTCCGGATGCCTCCTGGACGCCTCCCTGGAGAGGTGTTTCGGGCATGTCCCACTGGGCGGAAGCCCCGGGGAAGACCCAGGACACGTTAGAGAGACTATGTCTGGGAACGCCTTGGGGTCCCCCCAGAGGAGCTGGAGGAAGTGGCTGGGGCGAGGGAAGTCTGGGCATCTCTGCTCCGTCTGCTGCCCCCGCGACCCGGTTCCGGATAAGCGGAGGAAGATGGATGGATGGATGGCATTTAGAGAATACTATAGTGAGTTATACAATGCAGAAGAGAAAACAAATACTGATAACATAAACAATTTCTTAGACCAGTTAACCATTCCACCTATATCTGATGACAAAAGAGAGGCTTTAAATTTGGAAATCAGCAAAGAGGAGATTGGACATGCTATTGATAGTCTCAAATCAGGCAAAAAAGCAGGTCCAGATGGTCTCCCAGTCGATTTGTATAAAGAATTTAAAAATAAACTAATAACACCCCTATTTGAAATGCTCCAAGAAGCATTTAGAAATAACAATCTCCCCCCATCTATGAACAGTGCGTTGATAATTCTATTACCTAACCAGGAAAACCCTCAAACAAATGTGAAAATTTTAGACCAATAAGTTTGTTAAAATAATCTGTAAACTCTTGGCAACACGACTACAGAATACGTTGCCAAGCATTATTGATAGAGACCAAAATGGATTTATATCTGGAAGGCAAGGATTTCACAACGTGAGAAGAGTTTTAAATATTATTCACTATAACACAAATAAAGCAGAAACAGGTTTATTGGCACTAGATGCTGAAAAGGTCTTTGATAAGGTCCATTGGCCTTTTCTCTTTAAGGTTATGGACAAATTTGGATGTGGAACCAACTTCAAAATGTGGGTCCAGATCATTTTTAAAAATGCCAAGGCAAAAATCTTGACAAACAGGAACACTTCACAGTCAATAAACATAACAAGGCTGCAGGCAGGGGTGTCCATTATCACCTTTGCTATTCACAATAGCAATTGAACCACTAGCAGTACCAATACAACCCCACACAGGGCTACATGGAATCACGGTGGGTTCAGTTGAACACAAAATAGCTTTATATGCAGATGATGTGATTGTGTTTCTCTCTCAATTAAGAAAGTCAATTTCTTCTTTAATGGAAATAATCAGAAAATATGGAGATGTCTCTGGATACAGGGTACACCAAACAAAATCGTCCATTTTATTACTTAATGAAGAAGAAAGAAAAAATCCAACTTCTGAAATTATCCAATTTAACGTAGTTGACAATTTCAAATATCTGGGAATTAATATCAGACCAAGACTAGAACAGGTAGTAGAGTCAAATTATGATCCTTTAATGGAAAAGATAATCAGCTCCATAGAGAAATGGATGACACTACCAATTTCAATAATGGGAAGAATAAATATATTAAAGATGAGTGTACTCCCAAAACTAATTTATCTGTTTCAAAACATACCCCTGCCACCACCTCTAGACTTATTTTCAAAACTAAAGAAACTTTTTTCCAGGTTCATATGGAACAACAAAAAAGCAAGACTCCGTCTGACGTTACTATATCTTCCCTTTGACAGAGGAGGACTAAAATGTCCAAACATTGAATGGTACCACTGGGCTGCACAGATTAGATCTATAATGTTTCATTTTACTGTCAAAAATACACCTCATTGGGTTGAAATGGAATCCCAGGATCTAAAGCTGCCCCTCCCGTTATTTCTCAACTCAAACACCTCAAAAAAGGTGCGCAAAGAGACAAAGAACCCAATTCTTAAACACATGATACAAATATGGTTCAGGGTTTTAAATTACATGAACCAAACTCAACCATTATCACAACAATGGGGGAACAAATTCTTCACCCCAGGTAGAGCGGATGCCACCTTTAAAATATGGGCAGCAAAGGGTCTTTCCACCATCCGGGACTTACAGCGGGGAAAATAAGTATTGAACCCGTCAACATTTCTCTCAAAAAACATATTTCTAATCGAGCTATTGACATGAAATTTTCACCAGATGTCGGCATCAACCCAAGTAATGCACACATAGAAAGAAATCCAAACATTTATGTCCATAAATGAAGTTATGTGTAAGAAAGTGAAATGGCACAAGGAATAAGTATTGAACACATGAAGAAAAGGAGGGGTAAAAAGGTCTGGCAAGCCAAGAAAGCAGCTGGAGTTTGTCAGTATTCAGAAGGTTAACCTGCCCCCTATTAGTGTGAAGTAATATCAGCTGGTATAGTCCTGATTGATGCCTTTTAAAAAGGTTTCTCACCAGCAAGGTGTTAGACAAGAAGCATTGCATGATGGGTAAAAGCAAAGAACTGTCAAAAGACCTACGCAACCTTATTGTTGCAAAACACACTGAAGGCATCGATTACAGGCACATTTCTAAACTTCTGGAAGTTCCAGTGAGTACTATTGGGGCCATCATCCGGAAGTGGAAAGAACACGGCATTACCATAAACCAGCCACGGCCAGGTGCTCCTCGCAAGATTTCAGACAGAGGAGTCAGAACAATTATCATAAGGGTTCTCCAATAGCCCAGGACCACTAGTGGAGAGCTTCAGAAAGACCTGGGGCCTCATTTATAAACGTTGCGTACGCACAAAAGAAGGCATACGCCACTCCCTACGCAATAGTTGAGATTTATAAAAAGCAAACTTGATGGGAAAATGTGCGGTCCTTCACGCAAGCTCTGACCCAGGCGTACGCACAAAAATGGGTGAAATGAGAAACGGCGACACCGTCGGCAGATGGAAGAAACACGTGAAAGTGAAAATGACAATACTGCCTCAAATAAATAACATGAAGACTTCACAAAGCAAGTCTCACAATAACAGCTACACAAACACCCGTTTGATCGATCAGCAGTGAAACAAACAAAAACAATCAAACGAAAATTACAACAGATATTCAAATGAACACATATTTGCAAAAAGAAAAGTGAAATATGTTCTGCAATATTGACATGTTGTGCAATTCATCCTCATAAATAATATAGTTAACAGAACGAAATAATGTACAAAACTGATATTCTCGTCAATGTGTCCGTCTGGCGGAGCAGATATAGTCAAAGTCAAAGTAGGCTTTATTGTCAAATATGCTGCATCCGTAAGACATACAGCACAGATGAAATTGCTTTCCTCTCACCCCACAGTGCAAGCAGCATATAAAATAACAAAATAAACGACTTAAAAATACATTCTTTTAAAAACAATAAAGCCGATAGAGCCTCTGCGTGTGCACTGTACTCGCGCCGCCAGATGCGTGCGAATCAGACAGACAGACAGACAGACGTATTAATTGTCCACTGGGGAAAGTTGTTTTCATAGTAAAACATTTCTTCATAATCTACGGAATTATGGTATTCATGCAAATGCCTTTAGTTTGTTTTATTTTTGATAAAACAATGTATGGCGTATGTCGCAATCATTCAGAAAGCAACAAGAAATTACATTTGATAAACAATTTCCCATTTCCACGTGGATTATTACCGACATCTGTAGCTTGTCAGATGCAATTAAATGCTGGAAATAAAATGCCCCATCACAATGCGTAATGATGCACAATGGCTGATCTTGTGCTCTTAGAAGATGTGGCAAATGGAAGAATTCGGAGTGAACGCATCTTTAGACAGCAAGAAGACTTGCTGGCAAACGAGGACGAGTGGCTTATGAGCCGGTTCCCACTTCCTCAAGCCATCCTGTTGGAGCTTTGGGGGGTGTGTCACCCGGTGCATCAGGTGCGTCGTGCCCCCCCCCCCAGTCACCACTTCACGTAAAAGGGATTCCCCAATAATTGCCACCACTCTCTCATCAAGAGGGGTCAGCTCCGGTGTCCCCGGTCCCCCACCCGTGGCAGACACACTCTGACGATGCAGCGCCAGACGTTTTTCTGCCTCGACTTTGATGTCCGTCTGCCACCGTTTGCCACTCACGTGCCTTTTTGGCATTAGTAATGCCCACACTGTGCCCTCCAAACAACATTTTTCTCCTCTTTTCCACCTCACCAACGATAGCTTCTACTTCACATTGAGTGAAGTTACGTTTCTTTGATTTCCTCCCTGTGTTTGCCATGGTTTCGCTATCAATGAATATTCATTTGTGGGCGTTTCACGGACTATTTATGGGCAACTATGGGCGTGTCATGAAGCAGCAAAAGCTGCACTACATTTAGAATTGGTTGTGATTTATTAAGGGAAAGATGCGTAGGATGTGCGTGCGCACAGTTTTTTAAATCCGAATATTTCTGTGCGTACGCACGTCCTATGTTTCATCCGTACGCCACTTCTGACGCAAATCCTACGCAAAGTTTTATAAATGAGGCCCCTGGGGCCTCATTTATAAACGTTGCGTACGCACAAAAGAGGGCGTACGCCACTCCCTACGCAATAGTTGAGATTTATAAAAAGCAAACTTGATGGGAAAATGTGCGGTCCTTCACGCAAGCTCTGACCCAGGCGTACGCACAAAAACAGGTGAAATGAGAAACGGCAACACCGTCGGCAGATGGAAGAAACACGTGAAAATTAAAATGACAATACTGCCTCTCATAAATAACATGAAGACTTCACAAAGCAAGTCTCACAATAACAGCTACACGAACACCCGTTTGATCGATCAGCAGTGAAACAAACAAAAAAAATCTAACGAAAATTACAACAGAAATTCAAATGAACACTTATTTGCAAAAATAAAAGTTAAATATGTTCTGCAATATTGGCATGTTGTGCAATTCATCCTCATAAATAATATAGTTAACAGAACGAAATAATGTACAAAACTGATATTCTCCTCAATGTGTCCGTCTGGCGGAGCAGATATAGTCAAAGTCAAAGTCAAAGTAGGCTTTATTGTCAAATATGCTGCATCCGTAAGACATACAGCACAGATGAAATTGCTTTCCTCTCACCCCACAGTGCAAGCAGCATATAAAATAATAAATAAACGACTTAAAAAATGCACTTTTAAAAACAATAAATCCTTGAAACCCAAAAAGATAAAGCCAAAAGAAAAGCCAAAAACACTGAAGGTAGGGGAGAGAGGAGCCGCTGCGTGCGAATCAGACAGACAGACAATAATTGTCCACTGGGGAAAGTTGTTTTCATAGTAAAACATTTCTTCATAAGCTACAGAATTATGGTATTCATGCATATGCCTTTAGTTTGTTTTATTTTTGATAAAACAATGAAAGCAACAAGAAATTACATTTGCGCTGAACAATTTCCCATTTCCACGTGGATTATTACCGACATCTGTAGCTTGTCAGATGCAATTAAATGGATGGAAATAAAATGCCCCATCACAATGCGTAATGACGCACAATGGCTGATCTTGGATCTTAGAAGATGTGGCAAATGGAAGAATTCAGAGTGAACGCATCTTTAGACAGCAAGAAGACTTGCTGGCAAACGAGGACGAGTGTCTTATGAGCCGGTTCCCACTTCCTCGAGCCGTTCTGTGGGAGCTTTTGGGGGTGTGTCACCCGGTGCATCTGGCGCATCGTGTCCCCCACCCGTGGCAGACACACACTAGCGATGCAGCGCCAGACGTTTTTTTGCCTCGACTTTGATGTCCGTCTGCCACCATTTGCCACTCACGTGCCTTTTTGTCATTAGTAATGCCCACACTGTGCCCTCCAAACAACATTTTTCTCCTCTTTTCCACCTCGCCAACGATAACTTCTACTTCACATTGAGTGAAGTTACGTTTTTTTGATTTCCTCTCTGTTTGCCATGGTTTCACAATCAATGAATATTCATTTGTGGGCGTTTCACGGACTATTTATGGGCAATTATGGGTGTGTCATGAAGCTGTAAAAGCTACGCAGCATTTAGAATTGATTGTGATTTATTAAGGGAAAGATGCGTAGGATGTGCGTGCGCACGGTTTTATAAATCTGAATATTTCTGTGCGTAGGCACGTCCTATGTTTCATCCGTACGCCACTTCTGACGCAAATCCTACGCAAAGTTTTATAAATGAGGCCCCTGGAATCAGCAGGTACCGTTGTTTTAAAGATAAAAAAAAGTAATGCACTCAACCGCCATGGCCTCCATGCACGCACACCACGCAAGACTCCATTTTTGAAGAAGCATGTTGAAGCTCGTTTGGAGTTTGCGACACAACATTTGGATAAACCCATGACATTCTGGGAGAAGATACTCTGGTCAGATGAGACCAAAATTGAACTCTTCGGATGTCATAAGACACAACATGTTTGGAGGAAAAATGGCACCGCACATCACCCCCAAAACATCATACCAACAGTCAAGTTTGGAGGTGGGCGCATCATGGCATGGGGCTGTTTTTCAGCATGTGGTACTGGTAGACTTCATATCATTGAAGGAATAATGACTGGAAAAAAGTATCGAGACATTCTTGATCAGAATCTGCTGTCATCTGCCAGGCTGCTGAAGATGAAAAGAGGGTGGATCTTTCAGCAAGACAACGATCCCAAGCACACAGCCAAGGTAACACTCAACTGGTTGAAGAAAAAGAAAATAAAGCTGCTAGAATGGCCCAGTCAATCACCAGACTTGAATCCAAATGAAAATCTCTGTAAAGAACTGAAGATCCAGGTTCACAGAGACCCCCGGAACCTTGAAGATTTGAAGGCAGTTTGTGTGGATGAATGGGCCAAAATCACACCTGAGCAATGTATTTGACTGGTTTCTCTATACAGGAGGCGTCTTGAGGCTGTAATCACCAACAAAGGTTTTTGCACTAAGTATTAAATACATTTCAGGAAGCGTGTTCAATACTTATTCCCTGTGCCATTTCACTTTATTACACATAACTTCATTTCTGGACATAAATGTTTGGATTTCTTTCTATGTGTACATTACTTGGGTTGATGCCGACATCTGGTGAAAATTTCATGTCAATAGCTCGATTAGAAATATGTTTTTTGAGAGAAATGTTGACGTTTTCAATACTTATTTTCCCCGCTGTATGTCCTCTAGATTCTGATATCATGATGTCATTTGAAGAATTAAAAAATAAATATGAGTTGAGCAAAATACATTTTTAGAAATTCCTCCAGGTCAGAAACTGTAAGGGAAACACAGAAGACCCTCAATAAACCACCAAGCTCAATTTTAGAAAAGTTCATGGTGAGAGCCAGTACCAAAAAAGGCGGAATTTCCGAGTTTTATAATCTGTTTTTGTCTAATTCAAATGGAAGTTCACAATACAAAGTAAATGCTTGGAAAGAAGATCTCCAGAAACAAATTACAAATGGGGAATGGGAGGGTGCTTATGCTGCAGCTCAAAAAGGTGTCAATTAACTCGAGGGTAAAATTAACACAATACAAATGGTTAATGCGTACATATGTAACACCAGCGGATTTAAATATGTATAACAGAAATATACCAGATGTTTGCTCCAAATATATGGAAATGAAAGGAACATTCTTCCACTGTACTTGGGAATGCAAATGTATACAAACATTTTGGGAAGAAGTGAAAGTCACAATAGAGAAAATTACTTTAAAACAGATCCCACTAGAGCCAAAGTTTTTCTTATTAGGTATATTTCCAAAAATACACAACTACAACAAAGGTGAGAGGGCGTTTATAAATCTCAGCTTGATTCATGCTAAAATGTGTATTGCCAAATGCTGGAAAAACGCTCACAGTCCAAGCATAAACCAATGGTTCCAACAAATGCTGTCAGGGGTCCCTTTAGATATATTTTGAAAGACAAAGTAGAAGAATTTGAAAATATATGGCAACCTTTCATACATTTTGTAAAGAATATGGATCCTCTGGAACAGAATGTTTATTGCTAATTTTGGATGGTACAACAGACCTCTGTTTTTTAATTGTTATTTATTATCATTATTTTTTTTTCTTCTCTTAATTTTAAGTGTGTTAAGTTTATATTCTTCATTTTGTCAATGTCTAAGGAGAGGCACTCTTGTTCTTGGGGTGGGGAGGGGGGGGTGTTAAAATGAGACTGTGAATAAGAGAACGCATTACCTAAAAACTGTTGACAAAGTTGCAATTTTTGTAATGGCTGAATCGAGTGAAATCTAAAATTGTAAAAATTTTGGGGAAGATACAACATTTGATGTTTCTGTGACAGGTGCTTGACACTGCAAAACACACAACACATAAAGAAAATAAATGCAAAGCAAAAAAAATAACAATTTTTGAAATTTGTTTTTATGGCTTTGAAAATTCAATAAAAAGAATGTGGCAAAAAAATGAGTTTGACACCCCTGCCTTACAGGGATTATTGAGTCCATTAACAGCTTTCAGTTTTATCAAAGTCAAGGGTTGCTCTACTTCACACCCTAGAAATTGCTGTGCGAAGACACTATGCTGCATTAGGGTGGTCTGCGAGTCTGTGTGTAGGAGTCTCAATAATTTAACCCCCCCCATCTACATCCACAAAAGGACACTGACCCACCAGTATATCAGATGGCCCTATTGACTCCCCCTTCTGTGCCAACCCGGCCAACTGTCCCTCTGTAGTGGGGTCTACTAGTTTAAATGTGGCCTAGCTTGACCATGTTCCCTACAGAACCTAGCAATGTGGCCTTCTATATGACACCCCCTATAAATGGGTTTACCCTCTGCAGTCCATGTATAAGCAAAGTCTGAGCTGTCCCTGTGGACTCCTTAAGGCAAGACCTTCAAACAATTACTGTCTAAAGTCTTTTAACGGGCCACTTATTTCACTCAAAATGTCTCTTTTAAAGCCAGAAATAATGTGCTTCTAGTTAACATACAACAAATGTTCAAGGAGAGAGAGGGGGGTTACGAATTAAGAAATCAGCTGAACTTCAAAAAACAGTGCATTCGTACAACAAAAAATAAAATGTGCTTATAAATTTTAGGTGTGGATTTATGGGATGGATTGGATCAAGGTTTAAAACAGACAAAAAGTTTACATGTAAAAAAAAAACCTACAAGATGTCACTAATGGTACTTTACAAGGCCAGAAATGATCAATAAAGACAAAAATGTCACCTCTGCATGGGAAGGTAATGTGAATCTACAATAAAAAACCTTTAAATAGAAATACGCATAACATTCTGAGTTGTTTTTTGCGCATCGCACCTGCACCGCGCAGTAACCTGGGAAGAGGCAGTCTCAGCCAGAAGTGAGCAAAAGCTTAGTCCTATTTTTATAAGTGGCCGGTGCTCATTAGTAGCACCAGGATTGGAGTGCCTACACCTGAGAGCCCAATTAACTCATCATGCCACATGAAGAATGAATATTAAAATAATAATAATCCATTTTAGCGCCTTTCATGAAACTCAAGGACACTGTACAGACAAAGGTTAAAAATAGACATTAAAAGCACAATAAATATAAACATAAAAGACAAGAATCGAAAGTGAATCAAGATGGGAAGGCAGAAATAAACAGATGAGTTTTGATCTGAATGTTGGTAGAGAGTCTATGTTACGGAGGTCAGGAGGGAATTCCAGAGTTTGGGAGCAGAGCAGCTGAAGGCTCTGCTTCCCATGGTGACGAGTCGGGCCGGAGGGACAGAGAGCTGAACAAAGGAGGAGGACTGGAGAGAACAAGAGGAGGTTTTGGTATGGATGAGGTCAGAGAGATAAGGAGGAGCCAGGTTATGGAGGGCCTTAAAGGTGAACAGGAGTCGTTTGAATTGGATTCTAGAGGTTTTGTGGAGCCAGTGCAGATGGTGGAGAACCGGGGTGATATGACTGAAGGAGGGGTTCTGAAGATGATGCGGGCAGCTGAGTTCTGGACCAGTTGAAGCTTATTGAGGGTTTTTTGGGGGAGACCAAAGAGGAGGGAATTACAGTAATCTAGACGGGAAGTGACCAGACTGTGAACCAGGATAGAGGCGGGGGGGGACAGTAAGGGAGGGGCGTAGACGATTAATGTTACGTAGATGGAAATGGGCTGACCGAGTAATGTTATTGATGTGGGACTGAAAAGATAGTGAGCTATCTAGGATAACACCCAGACTCTTCACCTGAGGGGAGGGGGAGACAGAAGACGAATCGATGGAAAGAGTAAGACTTGTGGCTTTGGAGAGGGTGGATTTGGAACAGACGAGAAGTAGCTCGGTTTTATCACTATTGAGTTTGAGAAGGTATAAGGTGAACTAGTTTTTGATTTCAGATAGACAGGAGTGGAGGGAGGAGGGTGGAAGAGAAGAGTCAGGTTTGCTTGATACATAGAGCTGGGTGTCATCGGCAAAACAGTAAAAAATTAACATTAAATTTGCGGAAGATATTGCCAAGGGGTAGAAGATAAAGTATTGAAAAGAAGAGGACCAAGGACAGAACCTTGGGGGATAACAGAAGAGACAGAGGAAGGCTGAGATTTGAATGATTTAAGCTGAATTAACTGGGTTCGGTCAGAGAGGTAGGATTGAAACCAACAGAGGGGGGTGAAGGTGATACCGAGGGAGGAAAGCAAAGGCTTTTCCTCCAAAGGGAGGAGGGTAGAGTGAGAGATGGTATCGAAGGCTGCACTCAGGTCAAGAAGGCTGAGAATGGTGAGGAGGACTGCAATCAGCTGCAATGAGAAGGTCATTGGTGATCTTGAGCAGGGCAGTTTCGGTGCTGTGGGAGGGGCAGAAGCCAGACTGAAAAGGTTCAAGAAGGTTATTGTGTTTGAAATGATCATAGAGGTGGGAGGCGACTATTTTCTCAAGTATTTTGAAAATAAAGGGAAGGGTGGAAATTGGATGGAGATTATTAAATAAGTTGGGATCTGAACCAGGTTTTTTTAGGATGGGTTTAACAGCTGCCATTTTAAAAAGTGATGGGACTGTACCAGATGATAGTGAGGAATGAATAATGGCGGTAATAAGCGGAAGGAGAGAGGGGAGGGGAGGCAGGCTATAACTAAGGATGTTGGGAGGGGATCTAGATAACAGGTGGTGGGTTTGGATTTTAGGGTGAGGGAGGAAATATCATTGTAATCAGGCAGTTGAAAGGAGGAAAACGTGATTGAGAGAGAAAGAGTCAGGTATGGGAGGGAGGAGAGAAGAGCTAAGCTGCTGATGGATGACTTGAATTTTCTGATTAAAGAACAACATGAGGGAAGTTACAGGTTTCAGTGGAAAATGGGAAGAAATGGGGAGAGAGAGAGTCAGGGGGGTTGAAAACAGTGTTCATCAGAGAGAAGAGAGTTTTGGAGTTGCCTTTGTTTGTGGAGATGAGTTCAGAAGAATAGTTTGTTTTGTGGTAGAAACCAGGTCCTTATACTGAGTGAGATGTGATTTATAAATTTATTTGTGAACAGTTAAGCCAGTTCTTTTATAGAGTTGCTCTAGCTGGCGACCTTTGGCTTTCATGTGACGGAGCTCAGGGGTAAACCAGGGAGCAGATTTGGAGAAGAAGACAGTTTTGACAGGAGAAAGAAGGTTAAGAGAGTCAGAAAGAAGGTTGCTGTAAGAGGAGATAAGTTCATCAGGGTTTGGTGTGTTAGGGATCGGAATATCACGTATGAGTGAGGAAAGTGCGTTCACATTGATATTTTTAACATTACGAAAAGAGATGAGACGGGAGGGTTTAGTGACAGATATAGTGATGGAGATGTTAAATGATACAAGAAAATGATCAGCTACATGAATGTCATCAGCAGAGCAGTTAGTGGGGGTTAATCCAGAGCAGCAGACTAAATCTAAAATATGTCCTTTAGTGTGGGTAGTAGAGCTGACATGCTGGGTGAAGTTAAGGCTGTCCAAACATGAGCTGAAGTCTTTAGTGAGGGGAAGAAGCCTATTGTCAAAGTGAACATTAAAATCACCCATCATTATGACATTGGGTAAGAGGGGTGAGCGGTTGGAGAGAAGAGTTCCAAGTTCATCCAGAAAGTCAGAGTTTGTCTTAGGAGGGCGATAAACAACAGCCAGAACAGTTGGGGTGGGGCCAGGAAGCATGCAGGCAATGCATTCCATGGAGCCGAAGGAGGGGATCTCAACCGGCAGGACTTTCCACTTCTCGCGATGTAATATCGCGAGACCTCCCCTGCGACCGGTGCAAAGTGGTTTGCAGATGTACACAAAGCCGGGAGGTGTGGAATCGTTGAGTTGTGAAAAGTCATTTTGGATGCTGCCAGCTTAAAAAGTTAATTTTGCATGATATTAGGAATGGGTATAGAAGCCCCATGAAGCCTCATTGGGGTTCTTGTAATTGTGCCGGAAAAATGAACCACCCATTCAGGGCTTTGAAACCACACAGAACAGCGGCATCTGGTGTCGGATTGCACATATATCGACATATGTTTCAACTAAGCTCCTTGTAACACTTTAATGTGGAAATGAGGATAAAAAAACGTAAAACAAAACAATTTTGTGAATGATGATTAAAGAAAAAACAACGTAAAACAACACAACATTTGATGTTTCTGTGACAGGTGCTTGACACTGCAAAATACACAACACATGAAGAAAATAAATGCAAAGCAAAAAAAAAAAAAAAATTGTGTCAAAGGTGGGTCTTGAACTCAGGACCTCTGACTGCATACTCCACAGACTGTTCTGCTGAGCTTACTCCTGGTGATTATAGGTTGGCACCAGTGTTTGTCAGCAGTAACCACCAGTGTGTGAACATGTGGGTGAATAAGACTGTCACTGCAAACTGTTTTGGGCCTCTAAGAAGGTAGTCAAGTGCGATAAGTATTAAGAGTGTAATAATTCATTTTGTATGGTCACTAACTTTGCCAAACTTAAAGTGTTTCCACACATTGAACTGGAATGATGCACTGATCAGTTTTTGCTGACATCACTTGTGTTGTCAACTGTGATGCACTTAGTCATTTTTACCTCATAGTAAAATATACCTTCTGGCTCTCAAGTCACACAATATTTTCCAATACTGTATATTCAATTTATTTCATTTTAAAGGATACAGGTTGATTTGATTTAAAAAAATCTGCCTCAGACAGATCACTCTGGTCAGATCGCAAGCACATAAATTGATTTGATTTATTTTTCTTGAATAAAGATGTGGTGGATTATAGAAGCATTAAAAAAAACGCTTAACATTTTAAAAATTTAACATCAAGTTTTTATAAAATCTGTTCAGTGACACCCTGCAGGCCGACAGTTGCTGGACTGGAACATACCTGCCACCTTAGACAGAAGTCAGCCATCAGGTTTTCTTCCATTCATCTAGGGCTGGGTCATGTGGGGCTGCAACCTAAGAAAAGATGCAGTCTTTCTTTCCAAGCCATCTCCTCCAGGGGATTCCGAGGCGTTCCCAGTCAGGAAGGGTATTAATGAATGATTAATTTAGTGACTTATCCTCGGTAAAGAAATCTTAATAGAGCCCACTAAAAAACTGATTTTAAGCAATCTAAGGCTTACCCAACCCAACCTGCTCCCTTGAGACGTCTTCTCTGTCAGGATCTCCTCTCTTGAGTTTGTGTTCATGTTAACACGAACTGCTATCTGTAGATAGCATTTGTAAAGGAATCTTCCTCCTCTGTGAGCTGCTGAGGCATTTTTGTTTTTGTGGACAGTAAAATAGGAATAATTTAGCCTTTACTGATAGTGACGACACTCCAGACAAATGTTACTTTTTCCAAGTTTAATGCTTAAAGAATGGAAACAAGAAAAAATAAAAACACCAAAAAATGTCTTTGTCCTCACATACTATGATTTGGCACAAATCCCACCCCCGCAGACTCCTCTGAAGCTCACGGAGGCACTTAAAGGGGCTGAGCAGGTGGACACAGGCGGAGCCAGCACAGTGAGAGGAGCCCGAGTGGCGCACACCTGTCCTAATCAGGTGAGGGCTTTCCAAACAGTAGCGCCACCTTTGCTCTCAGCAGTCCTCCATCATGCAGCGCTTCTACTGAGACAGGCCAAAAAGAAGGCACGTCTGACACGCTCACACCGTTCTCCAAAACATGCACATTTATAAAACCGTAGGAATGTCCCTCTTTCTGTTAATCAGAATGCCTAACCTTCATATTTACAAAAAGGACAATTGTTAATGTTCTAATACAAAATGACTTATAAAAAGTTTTTTTTTTCTTACATGTGACATAAGTAGTATGTCCTCTGAACTAAATGCTTTGTACAAACATATACATTCATTTGCCCCTCTGAAGTTCACATTAACTACACTCTTGGTTGTTTTTTTGCTCATCAGGCGGCATTTCTTCACATTTGGTTGGAGGTAAAACAAAGATCATGCAGGTTTAAATGTCACGTAGTTCTAGGGTTTAGTGTTTTTCTCACAGCTGAAAGCCATGAGACAGAGTGATGGCACAGCTGCTGCTGTCATGGTTAGTGTGTCTGAACAAAGCCTGTTTGCTGCTGCTTCAGCAAGCACAGATCCAGCATCATCGCATAAAGCCTGTGGGCACACAGTGACAGGCCCTCAGCATCATGTTTAGCATCGCTGACCATGGTGTTGATTCTGTCCTTCTATAGCCTGAGACCAGAAGTGTGAGCTCTCAAACCCAGATAGACTTCAGTGATCAGTAACTTCCCATCTGGTGTCTGCAGACACACAACAGGGCAGCCTCATGCTGTCTCTTCATTCAAGCCATTTCTTCATCTGGATTCCTCACACAAAACTAAAAGGAAGTCATCTGCATTGTAGATGAAGCTTCAGTGTGTAAATAGGGTTACAGTAGACCAAAGTTAGGTATTTTGTTTGGCATAAAAAAGTAAAAGAGAGGTCAAAGGATAAGACTGGGGGAGCTACAGACATGCTAGGCAGAAAGTGAGAAAAGACAGGAAACAAGACTGGAAGTCACCAGAAGCACATAAATAAGCCCCGGACTTCTGGACATTTCAGAGCAATGATCCTCAAGATTCTAAAATGCATGGAAGAGGAAGATGGGGACTTAGGTACAACTCTTACGGTTGTTTTTTAAAAATTTTTGTCAAAATTAGTTTATTATTTTTCCAAAGATCCATCTTGAATTTAAGAACTATGTTGTGCATTTCTAAATATAAATAAAAGTGGAAAAGGTGCAGCTAGTGGTGAGTTTGACAGTTACACTCCTTCCACATCCAGCTTTCAGGTTGCATCTGATTGAATGAAGAATGCTAGCCGAGGTGATCTTTGGAGCTTCAGTTAATTTCTGATAGGAGGCTTTGTTTTGCATCCTAACACTGGCCTGCACTGTTCAGATGCTCAGATCAATCCTAATCTGAAATGAAGAGGGAGGATTATATCTGTCACAAATCAACAGCAGCAAAATAGTGTTTTGCATTTAATACAAAGTGTTTGTCAGCAACTTCCAAAGACTTAGACTTGATCTTTGTGCCTGCATGAAGCTAACCAAAGCAACAATAACTGAGGTAAACTGCTCCTGTGTCAAGCTGCATACAAAGAAATTAAAAGTCAGAATGCTGGATGAGAAAGAGAAAACATTGAGACCTGTTTTCATTGACCTTCTTAGGAACCCTTTTCTCTTCAAAATAAAAAGAAACCCACCATGTACCAAACACCTCTGAAGAAACTGACCATGAAGCACCCCTGACCAAGGATCAGACCGTTGTGTACGCTCAAAGTTTAGAGCCTCAGAAAGTGATCCGACTCTAGAAGGGACTCACATGGGGAAGTACCTTTGCTTTTCAAGTTGTTTACAGGCTAAACCAAAACAGGATTATTCAAGTTCAACCTAACATTAGCATCCCAGCATAAATAGAGATGTGCTTGTTTACAAAGACTCTCCTGCAAAAGCTTCACTTTGGGTGAAACCTATTTTGTTTGTAGAAGAGCACATCTCATCATGCTGTGAGGACATGAGAAGTCTGTGCCCCCCTACCGCTATCAAGAGGGACTAAAAAAAACACATTTGTTTTGGGACATTTGAAACATTCATCTTCTAAAAATACAAACTAAAATCATATTTGCCAAAAAACTATTTTTCAATACTGTCTATGTGGCTGTATTACACTATTTCTCGCCTTTTAGGCTTTTTACCATCAACTCATGTTGAGAATATTTCCACTCAATTTGATGGCCCCCTCCAGCTTTCAAGGCAGTTACAAAAGGACTAGCAACACAAGTTCATATCAGTCTACCAAGGAGGAGACGATGGCAGCACCTGGGACAGAAAAGGCATGCTTTCCATGGGCCTCATGGCAATGTTGAGCGGCCCTGTAATATTCATGGGCATGGCCGTGCTGATGGCAACTGGATGTGCGATATTCATGTGCGCCGTTGTTGGGATAGACGCAAGGTTGACTGGGCCGGTTATGCTAACCGGATGCTGAAGGTTGACTGGAGAAGTTATGTTGACCGTGTTGGTGGCAATGTTCATCTGCGTTGTAATGGTGACAGCGTTGCTCGCGTTAATGTTGCGGTTTCCTGCTGAAGTGGCGGCAGCTGATTCTGTGGCTGGTGTCGTCGCCGCTGAACTGCTTTGCACGTTTCCGGCATCTATGTTAGAAGAACGAAACAGAAACAAGCAAATCTGTAAAACAGATTCCAAGGAATGAAGTGCACCTCCAAACGAGGAGAAATGTACCGCCCTCCAGCTTCCTGTTGTGCGACTGAAAATGTCAATCATGAATACATACGTGAATGTTGTTGAAGAAACCTACCTTTATGAGAGTTGTCAATAAGGACTTGGAAGGAGTTATTTAAAATCTCTCCTACCGTCAACTCACCTGAGGGGTAAATTCAAAAAGCAGGATCAGTAGACTAACGGCTAGGTGTCTCATTCAAAACTTTCATTCTAAACAGTCTCACAGGACAAAAGACATGTTCATTTGTTGTTTATGATAAAGGTTGGATGCACACTACTAAAGTAGAACATGCCAGATGATTGCTGTAGCTCTGCCAATTTATAAGATTTTGGGCTGAAGTCAAAGGGTTTTCAATTTATTCCCAGCTGCAAAATATTCATTTTTCAACTTGGGAAAAATAATTTCAAGCTGGCATATGTTGGGACAAACAAAGCCTGATTCAAGTAAATCTAAAAGCAGTGAGGTAGTGTGCATTTAGTACTGTGGTCCAGTTTCTTAAAAGTTTAAATCATCTACTGATCCTGCTTCATGAAATTTAACCTTTGATAAACATGAGCAGTACTCTGTACCTAAAAGCTACAAGGATCAGTTCTGGGGAACCTAACAACCGTTTCCTAAAGCAAACTTCCAGCCTCCATTTCTTTATGCGTTAATTTCAAGGAGGCACACAGTCAGACCATCTCTCATTCTGACCCACCCAGGCTCTGACTCAACACCAGAACCAAAGCATCAGCAGCTACTGGAGCTTCTGAGAAATGTATAAGGTCACTACAATACAGGCTTTCTGTTCATGTCCATTCATTTATACATTCTTGTTATGTAGTTCTAGCTCTGCTCTTGAACTAAGGCAGGGTACAACCAGATCTTAAAGGCCCAGTTCTGCTTGTTTTTAAGTTACTTGCTGTTGATAACCCTGATCAGACGGGTCCGGCCAATCAGAAAACGAGAAAGAAGCAAGAAAGTGACCTTGTCAGGACCTCCAACCTGGGACACCCTAAGGGTCTAAACTGGACTGCATAAATGGTAAATTCCACGTATTGAAACTGAAAGGGGGATATATACAGCTTCTCATCGACCCATTCTCTCACACAACACATATGCATACACCGTTAACCAAACCTGCCAAAATCAAACCCTCTAAAGGTTCAGTGTCATGTCCAAGGACAGTTTGACATGAGATGGCAGTAGTCAGGAAAGGTACCACTAACCCTTCAGTCAAATGAGTACATCTGAGCAACAGAAGCCTAGATAGATGTCTGGTCTGAAGAGATTCCTCACCAAACAGTCTAACAACTTCAAAAGTTGCTTCTGTCAGCATTAAGGAGCAACTCCTATCTCCATCTTCACTTCCAAGTTCTCCTGACAACACCTCACTTTGGTCTAACTTCACTAGAAATTGTTGTTCAAATAAAATCAAAACAAAATGTTTCCTGAGAGAGCATGATGGAGGAGCTTAATAATAAGCTTAAAGGCCTTAAAGCAGGGGTGCCCACACTTCTTTGACATGTGAGCTAATGCAGATTAATTTAAACTTAATTAACATTTGAACTATTACTGCATAACATTGTTTATGTACCAGTACATATAATTCAAACACTTCACAGTAAGGGTACACAAATCTTTGTGAGTAGATATTTTAGTATTAACAGATATACGGCGTTTTATTACAAAAACTGGAAGCAGCGACTATCACATTTCATGCTCTGCTGTAAACCGTGCAATGGAGGGAGCATGGCATTTCTAAAGCGTGGCTGGCTCCATGGGCAGACTCTGGCTCCAGAAGCGCGTGCTACAGGAAAACACTGCTGCCTTAGTGGGCTCAGATCCATCGGGCGGGAACTGCGGAGGCACGCGGGGCGATCCGGGCCTCTATCAAGACTCCAGATGGCCAGAGTGGTCTTCTGCCGGGGACTTGACGTGTCGCGGGGCAAGTAGCGACTTTCTGATAACAGATAGAATTTGCGCTCAGTGTATTCAAATACGCATGTGCAGTGATGTATGTATCAAGGATGTTCGATTGGCAGTTCTGCATGTCAACCAAGTAAGGTACTTCTCGGTAAGGATTTTTATTAGCTGATTGATTTTTGTAGAAATATATTTATTTTTTGGGTTATTTATCTTTGCTGGCCTGCGATCTACCCTCATGTCCTTGAAGATCTGCTGGTCGATCGCGATCAACATAATGAGCACACCTGCCTTAGAGCAATGCAGTCTGAATCGTTGGAGAAGAAATGTGAAAGTCATGATGGCTGGACTTGGACTTTGAACAGGGCTGCATGTTAGTGAGATACAAAACAATAAACTGAAAACTGGCGACTTCGTCTACCCAAGGTTGTAATCAGTCATGAGAGGTTTCTGCTACAAGCTACAGGATTACCTTTGTGTGGCCCTGAATGGTTCCACTGCCAGTCACCTATGCCTATTCAGAAATACAGACACATATGTGGTTACATGAGAACAGGGAAGCAGCCCTGACACCCCTATCAACATCTGAACATTCTGACATTGGCAGTGATTGTGAAGGAAAGCTGGACAATTTTAAAATTTCAGAACAATTAAAAGTTTTCATTTCTTTTTCAGGACAGATGAAGCTTTCTGGCTTCCTTCTCAAAACCTTGTAGATCACATGTGTCAAACTGAAGGCCCGCAGGCCAAATGTGGCCCGCCATGTCATTTTATGTGGCCCGCGAGAGCATACAATTTTTTTTTCTTAGAATAAAAAATAAAAATTGGTGTGTATTTTTTTTCATATCTGAAGGGAATCAGAATTGAAATATCGATTGGGCAACTATACATTAGTATATACAACAACTATACAACACTGTCAATATATATATAACCTAACCTGTCAGAATCAAATTTAAAAAGATTTATGCAAACATATGTTTTCTATGCAACTGTAATTGTCACTTTAAAAAGTTATAATAAATAAATAATGAGTTATTTAACATTAAGGAGTAGTTAAATTTATTTTTCCTTACATTTAGTTACACGTATAAGTTATATCTGGCCCTTTGAGGAAAACTGCTATTCTGATGTGGCCCTCAGTTAAAATGAGTTTGACACCCCTGTTGTAGATCACAGAGGAGTTAGATAACGCTCTTGTTGCAGACAAATTAGAGTGCTCACTGACAAGCTGTCAAGTCTTCCCAAAGAGCTGGGGCTGGAGGAATAATTCCTTCTTGGGTTCATCCTGATATCACATTTTCATTACAGTGGATCAATCCTTTGTTTCTGAGGCCTGAAGAATTGAAGGAAACAGAGAGGTCTTGATCCACTTTCATCCAAGAAAAAAGGTCACGCTTGTTGGACTTTGGGATACCTAATTTTGTCACAAAGACTCTAGGTTTTAATTTAAGGTGGAGGAACAGTTTAGTGTTACTTCAAGTTGATTTTTCCCAAACGTTAATCAGAAACACAGCTATCATGAAAACTGAGAAACAGCGGATAAGATATTTTTTAGCACTATGTTGGGTCAAACCATTAATAAAATAGTACCCAATTACCACCATTAACAGTTGGATTGGAGTTTCAAACCTTCAAAAGCAAATGTAGCTCAAACCCAGGGGATATGTTCTATGTGGCGAACAGTTGTCACACTCAGTTGTGTGACAACTGATGGGATTCTAGTGACCCCTCGCTATACTGTGGTTTTCCTTTTGCAGTCTCACTGTTTGGCAGTTTTTTTTCATTGCAATTCTGCATTTTTTTTTAACACCGAGTTCTGCATCCTGATCAGCTATAGACCACCGTCAATCAATGTCCTCTGTGCCATGTCTCCTGTACAGAATGCTTTCAGCTTGTCAAAGTGGCATACATTTTTAATCTCCATCAGATCTTTGGTTTAATTCATTTTCTATTAAGGTTTGAACTTTGAGAGTTTAAACAAGAAAGAAAAGTGTGAACATTTTCATGTCTATCAGAGAAAACTGTATACAGCAGGGGTCGGCAACCTGCGGCTCCGGAGCTGCATGCGGCTCTTTCATCCCTGTGCTGCGGCTCTCTGTGGTTTTGTAAAATAACTTTCATGTTTTAAGATTGTCGTGGTGCCTTTAACACTGTTGGGTAGTGCGAGCGGGCAGGAGGAAAGAGCAGCGTGAGCACACGGAGGGGGTGAACGTGGTCCAGAGTCTGTTATGGGATGGAAAGTTCTTCTAAAAAGACAGTCAGTGGAGATCTCCCAGGGGACACATGAGCGCCCCCCAAAAAAGCCTGTTTTTTTTCCTAGACTAAAACCACCCATGTCTGCATAAAATTAATTAAATTTGCGTTGGGCGCCCCTACTATCCTGTCAAATTGCTGCTATGACGACCATATGTTGCGCTGTCTGTAGAACAAGCTGGAGGGGGGTTGCACGCAAGGGAAAACGACTTGGAGCCGCAGAAGATGTGAACAGGTAGGGAGGCTTGGACGGGGCTTAGACCCCGCAACAAAGACAGAAAAGTCTATTCAAGGTTGTGGAAATTGGACAAAAGATCAAAAGAAACATCAAGCTCATAAATAATAGTAAAAAATAATTAAACAAATATCCTAACATTATTTTGAATCAATACAAGTATCACCTAATGAACTATCGCGATATGTCTGCAAAACCATTTCTTTTAACACCCCTAGTGCTGCGGCTCCCTGTGCTTTCACTTCTGTGGGAAACTGATCCAATTGGCTCTTCGAGAGGTAAAATATGCCGACCCTTGGTATACAGGGTCTAGTGTAGACTTTTACAGTCTTAAAACATATATAATCCTACTTTGTGGATTTCACCCATCATGAGTTCTACACAACAGAGCACTGTGTAATGGTATATTATTTTTTTTTCAACAAACAGGTGTGTGTTGATTAGTGTTTTTTTCGTTTATCCACGCAGTGTAAAACAAAGTACTCCAGCAGTGGCAACAGTGAGAAGACCTCTTCACAGCATTAACCAGATATAGGTGTGGTCGGGGTTGATGTCTTTGAATGTGGAAGAACAGACCTTTGTTGTTGCAGGGGTTGTTGAAGCTGGCTTGGCCGTGTGTCTTCAGGTGACTTGTGATGTAGGCAGCACTCAGCATTTTGCCGCAGATGGTGCACGTCACTTTGCCTTCATGTCGGATCATGTGGGAGCGCAGACGGTCTTTAGTAGCAAAGGCTGACGTACATGCCTATCAGAGAACAGTGATGGTCTTCATCAAACTTGCACTCACCTTCATCACAAATAGGGGTTCTAGACTATCTTTTTGCACTAGTTGCACTGGTGTGCGTTACATTTAAGAATCTTTAGTTCTTATATTGCTGTCCATTTGAGGCTGAAAGGGAAAGGAGAGCACCCTCTTCCACATACAAATACATTCCAAATACACCCCCAGCCCCAAAATGCGTCCCTAAAGTTTACTAAACTATATGCCTTCTTCCATTACTCTCTGCTGTAACCACAGTAAAACAATCAGTTCTTAATGTAACATATGGCAAATATAGCAAAACGCATAATTCCTCCCGCGCGCTCATGTGACCACCCCCATGTGAGTAGGAAAAAAAAACATGGAATATTTAACCTGCATTTGGTTTGTTGATTTGTTGTTGTCCCTGCCCTGTGACCCTTGCTAGTGTTATTCGAGAAAGCCATCTCAGCAGAATTGGAGCTCAACTGAGTCAACTTTTTATGAACTTAGTATAGAAACATGCATGTTTTAATGTTGCAGTAGTATTTTACATATATTCATGTATATTTGTATGTAAGTTCATGTAACTCACTTGAGTTTGTCAAGACTTAGTCTAGCAAAAGACAAATCTACAATATATTTTATTCTTACATCGTTTTTTTGATTCAAAACACAAAAGAGATTTAAGTGTACCTTGAATAACAA
Source organism: Oryzias curvinotus (assembly GCA_023969325.1). Classification (NCBI taxonomy): domain Eukaryota; kingdom Metazoa; phylum Chordata; class Actinopteri; order Beloniformes; family Adrianichthyidae; genus Oryzias; species Oryzias curvinotus. The sequence goes on from CM043718.1 coordinate 36,234,869, forward strand.
TAGTAGACTGCATACTTTTTACAAGGTGGTGGTTGTCATATTTTACAGTTTGCAACATTTTGCAGCTCATTCTCTTGCTCCATTGTTTTTCCATGTAAAACCAGGTTGACACCTCTGAGAGGCGGCTACCTGTTGCAGCAGCTCCAGTTGTAAATGGTTTTTATTTGTTTTTTAGTACTTACTCTTGTTTTTATTGTTTTTTTCTCTTGCTCGGTCCATATACCACCATTATCAAGGCATGGAATTTGTGTGCGCCGAGCTCTTTTTTTTTCTTTTTACTTTTTACTGTTACCTCTGTTACTCTTTGGTACAGGGTGTAATCCATAAAGATGCAAGTCCTTTGTTTACCCTTGGGATCATCTGTATGCTTTGAGCATACAGTTGATGGGCCCTGTTCCAGAAAGCAGGTTTAATGAGATACCTTGGTAAGTTTAAGGGTAAGGAAGCGGATAACCTCAGCTTTTATTTCCAAAAATTGAGGTATGTATCAGGGTTTGTTAAGCTGCCATAGCAACTTGTGCTCTGAACATAACCTGGTCTGGAGCAGGTTTAGTTGAAGATTAGATGGTTTCAGAGAGGTGACGGAGCATGACGTGTCCATTTGAAGATTATTTAGTGGATGATGAAGCTCAGATAATACTTTTACTGTCATAATTCCTGAAAATGAACACCTCGTCTGGCTTTATCCCTTGCATAGATAGGTAATAGATACATAATTCTGTTAAAAAAAAGTCACACATTGACGACATCACAGCATTGACTTAATTACAGGGACACAGGAGTGCCTTGAGAGGCTTGTAAGGGGCGTTTTCAGCTGAGTTCAAACAATACATTCATGCAAGTATTCGAGAACTTGACCATTTGATTTCCAATTTAAAAAATGCATTTTGGTAATTTGTCTGTAAGTAATTAATTGCGATTAACAATAATTTGACAGCCCTAGTCTGAAATTAAACAACAACATTTCTATGTTCACACAACAACATTTCTATGTTCATATTGGTCTTGTGTTAACTGTGAATAAATGTGTTTGTTGGTGAACCACAGACCACAGAGATACCGTTTTTTCACGACCATAGGGCGCATTGGATTACAGGGCGCAGTTTCAGTTATGGGTGCTTTTTCTGTATTTAACACATACAAAATGCACACCGGGTTTTAAGGCGCGGGCACGTTAAAACATACCGGTAAAACATGCATGCTTGTGTGTGTTTTAAAAAGTCAGCGGGAGCAAAACTGAGTTGGTTGCGATTTATTTTTTCAGTCATCAATCATTTTCCAAAATTCCATCAAAGTCCTCATTTTCTGTATCTGAAATGAACAGCTGGGCTAAATTTCTATTAAATATGGAAGGTTCCCTTTCATCATTTTCAGAGTCTGTCTCGTTACCGTGCGGCTCCTCGTAAATGATGACGGCTTTTGCGAAAGCTCGAACAGTGCAAGCAAACACGTTATCCCAAGCATTAACAATCCATTCACGACTTGTGGTGTTAGTCGCCCGGTGCTGACTCCCAGTCTTAGTAAAACTGTGTCCACCAGTGTGACTCACCGGGAGGTCAAAAGTGAGCAGCACCTCAGCCATGTTGGTGTTGTAGCTGGGCTGGATGTGTTTGCTTGCAATCTTTTCACTGCAGTAGGAGGGTAAGATCAGGGCTCCAGACTGCAACCAAATGGTCGCATTTTGCGAACCAAATTTGAGAGTGTGCGACTGAATTTCACATCCAGTCGCACATGTGCTACCAGTAAATTTGCCTCCCCCACCCTCCATGTTTTCTATACATTAAACGTGGAAGGGACACGTCAATGATCAATGAAATGAGCAATGAAATAATCATTGAGACGCGAGCGCACGCGCACGCAGACCGACACACACACACTCGCGCATATACTCATGAGACGCGAGCACACACTCGCGTTTCATTGAGTGATGCCTGTCTGTGAGACGGCCAATGCGTGTGAGAAGAATAGGGAAAGCCGCTGTAAGTGGCTAAAATGCGTGGAGGGGAGAGGCCTAGAGATAATCGAGCGCGCGTAAACATCTGTGGGAAGGAAACGGAGACAAATATCTTCACAACCTGATATGTGCGTGCGTCTGAGCTATGAGCAAGTGAACTACTGATTCGTTCTTCCGACCTGCGGATAGTGTACCAGTGCCAGAGTCTACAGCAGGGGTCTCAAACTCACGGCTCGCAGGCTATTTGCAGCCCCCAAGATGATATTTTGCGGCCCCCGCCTTATTATGAAAGTTTAATGTTAATGCGGTCCGTCAGTTTGTATGAATGACACAGTTTCATTGTCGTGCGCAGAACTGAAAGCAACCAATCACAGTGGGGTATATGACTCTTGGGGGCGGGATATTGACAAGGCTTGAAAGCAGGAGAACATTTAGGGACACCTGACAGCCCTCCCCCCTGGAGCACAATGAGGAGTTCCATACTTTCCTTTTTGCAATTAATCTTAGACACACTTAAAACATGTGGGGAAAATGCAACGATAAATGACAGACGTGTTTAAGATGAACCAGCACTTCGCCTGGATCGTTGGGGAGACGGGGGGAGAATCTGCAGCGAGACTGAAGGAGAAGAGGAAGGTTGGAATTGTCCTTAACATTCAATTTAATTTTAGTTTGCCTCTCCCCCTTAGTATGATCTATGTTATTATATCTTTTATATTGATTTGAATGTTTTGTAATGTATGTAGCCTTTTTTTAATCAATTGGTATTTTAAATTATTTTAATTGATCACTCAAGTACAAAAACCATCAGGACACATTTCCCATAATGCATTATTTTGTAGTCATCAGGGCAGCTTTCAGTCAGTTCAGTACTAAGTTTCCAGCTGCGTTCGCTCAGGTTGGGGCCTTGCTCCCGCCCCTTTCTGGTGATATTTTTGTGATGATTGACAGGTGATGTTGGAGCAAAAACAAAAACATACCTCACACACCAGCTGATCTGCGCAGCGTTGCGTCCACCTGGGTGATCTCAAACACGCTTGTTGTGCATCTTGGCTGCACTTATTTGGTGTCGCCAACATGAATTTCCATCTGTTTTGTTTGCTATTTGTACTGTCATGACAGCGACGGTGCTGTCAATTTACCTTGTTGTTGCATCTTCAAAACTACAGAATAAAATGTGACACTGAATGTGAAACAGCACATTGTAATTTCTGCATCTAATGTTAAAGTATTTATTAGTAATACAGTGGAAATTAATAGATTTGGTTAGCATGTTGATTTACGGTATGCGCCCCTACATTTTCTGGTTGCACCCCTAAAATTTTCAGTTGGGGGCCACAGTGCTCCTAGTGAAAAAAGTTAGATGATGGACAGCTTTTCATTGTAATCCACTGGAAGTTGCTGCGCCACCGAAGTCCTTGCCCGGATGGAAAGATGACGGCATTTCATGAAACGAAAGCGCCAAGACGGACCTCCTTGAAAATGTTAAATTTTCATTTCCTCTGCGAGTGTTACTGCCTTCAGTCAAATGGTGACTGTAGAGACGCTTCTCCCAGCTGTTCTCTGATCGTTAATGCATCGCTCAAGTCGGTCTTCCAACTCGAGCCTTGTTTCTACAGAAACTTAGCTGTGTCTTCTTGACTGTCGCAGTTCGTTTCCCAGCTTCCTCTTCTTGCGAACCATGGATTCATTAATCTTGAATTCTCTCGCAGTTGCTTGATTCCTATGTCCTGTGTAGCTTATAGCTTGCAGTTTAAGCGTGTCTCTTTGCATTTTAAGGGTTGCCAAAATGACAATGTTCTGCCAATTGCACATACTTGCACTTTTGTAATATTCGGGAGGCGTCTTCCTTCACGTCCACACGTTTGCATGCTGTCCTCTCCTACGTCCTCTTTACAGAAGTTACGCAACAACACATTAGGTGCACCGCACCATAGGGCGCACCGTACATTTTGGAGAAAATTTACTACTTTTAAGTACGCCTTATCATCGTGAAAATAAGGTACTTTCAGAGTAGCAGAGATGTTTGTTTTATCTCAAATGAATTGGCACAATGATGTGACCCAATATTTGTATCGGTTGCACTATTGAGAAATTAAGTCACATGTATACTCTAGGGCAGTGTTTTTCAACCTTTTTTGAGCCACGGCACACTTTAGCCTTGACAAAAATTCCGCGGCACACCAGCATCCAAAAAAAAAAAAAAAAAAAAAAAATCAGTCTGTTTTGATCGACCCCCCCCCCCCCCCCCCCCCCCCCCGCCTTCCGGAATCTCACGGGCATTTTCATGATAATTGTGGCAGAAAAAGCTGGAAGTTGTAGCTGTTTTTTCCAAAAGTTGTATTAAAAGTTAAGTTAAAAGATTCAAAAACTGTTTGATGTGTGTTCCTTGTTTAAAGACGTTAAGAGGAGAGGCAGTCGTTCTAACCCAATGCATCATGGGAGATGTAGTGCCGTAAATACGCCGACCGCAGAAAGACCAGCTTCTCTGAGCTTCATAGTTTTGTTCTCTTGTTCCACGGTCTGACACCGGATTCTGTGGAAAGCTACACCGCTAATGACGAGCTTTAGCTGGTATTTCTGTTAGAACTGAGAGACTTTTTGAGTTAAATCTAAACAAGGAAGTGAAGACTTTAACCACTTCTGATTGGTCAGACTGATGACATGTGATTCAGCCTTCAAGAATGATTGGTGGAGACAGTTAAAGGGGCGGCACTGGTATAGCTAACAGGAATAGCTGCAGCTAAATCGCTGTATCTTCATTCTTATCAAAATGTATTATGTATTATAGTATAATTTTATGATCTTTTATATTCCTTTCAACCAATGTGCCAGTCAGGTGACTGAGAAAAGACTCATTTTCACTGATCCAAAAACAGTTACCATCACCAGAACATCAGCTCCGTGTTTATCAAAAAAGGCCCGTTTCACACAGAGTAGTTTACTGACGCCTTTGTGGAGCTGTTCAAAATAAATGCACTGGATCTCTCAACATCTTCAGTGTCTTTCATAAGGAGGGCAAGAAACACTTGTGCCTATCGCGGTCGATATGAACGGACAATTGATTTAAATTAAGCACAAAAGGGGTGGGTTTGATCTGCTGCTAACGTGTGGCGAACTGTAGCTAGTGATCTGTACAGATTACTCCTAGTAGCTTTCTGTAGGATCTGGAGTCAGAGCATGTAAAAAGTAAATAAAAAATGAAGCTCTGAGAATTGAGTCTGTTTGGCTTCAGCACCCCTGTTTTTCACTACATCTCCCATGATTCATTGGGCTTGTGTGACAGCGTATTTTACTCCACTGCTGTTAACTGTCATGAAACCGAACAAACACAAACATCTGTTATTTACGGTTTATAAATCTTCTTGATGAAATTATGAAAACAGTGCATTCCTCTTTAAAGGTTTCTGTTGGAGAACAAATGACTTAGAGATTCCAGTGAGTTGGAAAAACAAAAACTAATAAAACTTCAGTGTGTTAACTTTTTGTGTAGTTACAAATAAACTTTTAAGCATGAATGTAATGTTGGTCTTTTTTGTCTAAAATGTATCAAGCATGCTGTGATTATCTATTTGTTCACAAATGTATTGTAAATCTATGTTCAGAAAGAACATATATTTATTTTTGTGAAGTTACATAAAATTTAAACTGAAAGAAAAACAACTTTCCACGCAAATTTTCAACTAATATAGTTGAAAATGATTACTGAAAACTGTTTCAACTTTTAGAAAAGATAGCTGGAGCTTTTTATGCCCCAATATTGCAGAAACTGCACACGACATCATGCCTTGTGAGCTTGTCAAGGGAAAAAGTGTACCTTAGCTCAAACATTTTTTTAAAACACTGCTCTGGAGCCCTGACAACAGTTTAAATATGACAGATCCAGAGGGGCAAGGAGTGCTGGGGTTAGAGACCTGCAGCTCCCTCTGCTGACAGAGCACAGAAACAGCTGATATTCTTGTGAATGAACCATCTTCAGACTGCTAATAATCTTAAAATAAACTTTGTAAATGTACTTTCATTGTTTTAAGGATCACTGCACTTTCAGGACTGTTAGCTATTACAGAGCTCAGACCCCTATAATACACACAACAGGTGACTGACACACATCCAAGTATCCACTGAGCTAAGACCTGCATAAACTCAGAACTTCCCGATATTTTACAGAAACATATTTTCTTTCCTTTTTCGTTTAAATATGACTTTGAAAAAACTACCTTAATTTCAATATGTCTTCCATTGTAATAGAATGGTCAAATTCAGTTTATTCAATGATCACAATGTTAAGCACTGCAACTGTATCTCATAAGTTACTTTTACCAAAGCAAATTAATATTGCTTTTCTTTTGGTAACTAAAAATATAGAAATGAAACAGTCAACATCGTCTGATTTCCACAACAAAAATGTTTTTCAATATAAGAAAAAAAAACAAAGGATGACTGTGCACTGCTTATTGTAGCTTCTCCAGTACTTTTAAACGGTTCAGGAGCCGTTTTTTATAAAAATAAAAAGGGGGGGGGGGGGGGAATGATTCTTTCCAGTTTTTATCACTCGTTTTTATCTGAGCCGCTAAAAAGCACCACAATCCGGGTTTTTATATGTTACTGGCACAGAGTTTAAGTTGTGTATCCATCCCAACTAAAAACAAAGTAGTTCATGTCTCCTAACAACGAAACAAGCTGCCAATGACTGCGGTCTTCCTGTTGTCTTTTGTGGTGTAAAGCTGCTTAAAGAGGCTCTGTGTGCTCTGCTGCTAACTAGCGGTCGGAGGGTGAAGTGGAGAACAAGAGTAGGAATGGGTACCAAGCGCCTGTGTAGGTACCATAACCATTCGGCCTGGAACTTCCGTTCGGGGTCCTTTCGACTGAGTAGAACGTCACACTACGGTAACCCCACTTGAACAAACAATGTATCGTCGACATCTGCTCGGGCTCCACATATTTTCATTTCACGTTGTCTTTTGTAACCTTAAGAAGTTTTCCCTCATAAATTGTGTCTGACAATATTCTTTGTCATTTTTATAAAGACATGTCACAATCCGCTTGTTATTCCAGTTTAAGTTCAGCCGTGGCTGAAAATGTTGTTAGCGCGGCTAAATGTTGCCCTTCCGGGTCCGTTCTGTCAATAATAAAGCACTGGGCGCATGGATAATAAAAACTATAAGCGAACATGCATTCAATAATAATCATAATAATAATAAAGGCATGTTTAAAAGACAATCTTGCTCTGTGTCGCAGCTCTGTTTGTTTACAACAGAGTTCATAATAATTTCCTTCTATGGTAGTATCGTAATTTGTCCAGACCAATCACTAGCTGCGTTTACACAGGCAAAAGTAATCGGGAAAAAACGCCTGATCGCAAAGAAAATGCGTCATGTGAACAAGCCTTTCGGAATAATCTGGCCCGATCAGACTTGTTCGAATCAAAATTTCTTTCAGATCAAGATAGGTGGGTTATACCGATCGTTTATCCTATCGTGTTGCATGTAAACGGTTTATTCTGATCGTGTGTCACTACTGCTCTGGTTTGCGTCATGCATAGATGGTGTTTCGCTGAGAGAAAGCTTTGGAGCGCATCAGCTGCTCTGCGGACGCCCCGTGCAAAGCGCCGCACCGCTCTCGCCCCGCTGGCTCTCTGCCTCTCCCCTCTCTTACACCCCTCACGAGGGGGATGCGGGGCAGGAGCGCTTCGGTCCACTGGCACCCTGGCACTGCGGGCAGCTGTTTGTTTACAACGGGACTAATTTCCTTTTCCGGTATTTTCAACACTGTTGCGAGCAGCGCATGCCCAAATGATTTATTCCAAATGATTAAACCGCGACTCCTGCTGCCTCATCATCAAGACGGGGTTTATTAATTTATTCAAAACTTTAGACCCAGATATGAGCTGTATTGTTAACTTTTTAGAAAATGCTGCTACTCTCAAGGTGAATGTTTGTCTCATTTTAGTCTAGACTATAAAGTGTGACTTAAAACACAGCTGGGAAGTGACCTTTTTATTTTGGACAAGTGAAAACAAGTATAGAATAACAAAATAGAACAAAAACAAGACACAAATTATATAAAACAAGAAAAAATTATATAAAATACAAAAACATTATATAAACACAAGTCCAAATGGGAGTGAGAAGAAGAAAAATTTTATACTTAACTTTGATTCCAAGAGTGTGTTTATTTATTTATTATTCATCCCAGAAATGGGGGTTACATTTGTCTTGCATTTGATTAAATAAAAGCAACATTTGCTTTAAGTTATCTGCCGTTTGTACTTATTGCTTTCCTTAAGTAGGATGGGGGGAAAAAAAAAAAAAAAAAAAAAAAAAAAAAAAAAAAAAAAAAAAATCGGGGAAAAATCGGAAATCGAATTAAAAAAAATAAAATCGGAGATTTTATTTTTAGGCCATATCGCCCAGCCCTAGTATGAACTCAAAGATGTGAAACATTTTCCACATACACAAAATAACCAGTTCTCTGAAACATTGTTCACAAATCTGTCTAAATCTGTGATAATGAGCACTTCTCCTTTGCCAAGACAATCCATCCCACCTCACAGGTGTGCCATATCAAGATGCTGCATGATTGACAGCATGATTATTGCACAGGTGTGCCTTAGACTGGCCACAAGAAAAGGCCTCTCTGAAATCTTCAGTTTTGTTTTATTGAGGGGGTCAGGGGACTCAGACAACCAGTCAGTATCTGGTGTGACCACCATGTGCGACACATCTCCTTCGCATAGAGTTGATCAGGTTGTCTATTGTGGCCTGTGGAATGTTGGTCCACTCTTCTTCGATGGCTGTGCGAAGTTGCTGGATATGGGCAGGAACTGGAACACGCTGTCGTATACGCCGATCCAGAGCATCCCAAACATGCTCAATGGGTGACATGTCCGGTGAGTATGCTGGCCATGCAAGAACTGGGATGTTCTCAGCTTCCAAGAATTGTGTACATATCCTTGCAACATGGGGCCGTGCATTATCATGCTGCAACATGAGGTGATGTTGTTGGATGTACGGCACAACAATGGGCCCCAGGATCTCGTCACGGTATCTCTGTTCATTCAAAACGCCATCAATGAAATGCACCTGTTTTCTTCGCCCATAACATATGCCTGCCCATACCATAACCACAACACCACCATGGGCTACTCGAGCCACAACACTGACATCAGAAAACTCGCTCACCCACACGATGCCACACACGCTGTCTGCCATCTGCCCTGAACAGTATAAACCAGGATTCATCCGCGAAGAGAACACCTCTCCAACGTGCCAGATGCCATCGCATGTGAGCATTTGCCCACTCAAGCCGGTTACTACGACGAACTGGACGGAGGTCGAGACCTTGATGAGGACGACGAGCATGCAGATGAGCTTCCCTGAGACGGTTTCTGACAGTTTGTGCAGAAATTCTGTGGTTATGCAAACCGATTGTTTCAGCAGCTGTCCGAGTGGCTAGTCTCAGACGATCTTGGAGGTGAAAATGCTGGATGTGGAGGTCTTGGACTGGTGTGGTTAAACGTGGTCTGCGGTTGTGAGGCCGGTTGGATGTGCTGCCAAATTCTTGGACACCTTTGGAGACGGCTTATGGTGGAGAAATGAACATTCAATTCCCTAGCAACAGCTCTGGTGGACATTCCTGCTATCAGCATGCCAATTGCACGCTCCCTCAAAACTTGCGACATCTGTGGCATTGTGCTGTGTGATACAACTGAAGATTTCAGAGTGGCCATTTCTTGTGGCCAGTCTAAGGCACACCTGTGCAATAATCATGCTGTCTAATCAGCATCTTGATATGGCACACCTGTGAGGTGGGATGGATTGTCTTGGCAAAGGAGAAGTGCTTACTATCACAGATTTAAACAGATTTGTGAACAATATTTCAGAGAACTGGTTATTTTGTGTATGTGGAAAATGTTTCACATCTTTGAGTTCATACCATAAAAAATGGGAGCAATAACAAAGGGGTTGCGTTTATATTTATGGTCAGTGTAATAGGACTGGACAAAAATGATGGTACCTCCATTAAGACTGAGAACTAATTGGCCAGGGGGTCATAATGAACTAGGGCTGTGACGATAACCGCATCACTGCGGTGATGAGGTCATCACCGCATGTTTTTTTTTTTTGTTAAGTTTTGCATATGCCGCGTGAATGGAGCTATAATAAACACATTAAACACGTTCATCTTCTGCTGATAATTTACTTTTTCTGCTAGTCCTGTGCTCAGACTTTCCTTCTTTCTTTCAGACTGTTTTCTCCTTCTCTCCCACCGCGCCTGTCACTGTCTTTCGTCTGAGCGCGCTCAGTGCCTCCTCGCTGCACGTGCCACGCGGCTTCCTTTACACACCGGAGCGCGCTTTCAGAAGCACACAAACGCATTCTACAACCTTCACTCCAAACATGAATGCGCACTGTTAGATTTCTATGAATATCACTACATGTTTTGTTTGGGAATTATTTTGTGTAGCGCAACGTTACGTGTCTGTATAAACACAGGCGGAGCCTCCTGTCCCGCGTTCTTCATGGGTGTCAGGCTTCATGGCTGCTGGAAAGGTGATCAAAGTCTCTGAAGTCTGTTTATTACGGGGCAATATTTAATATTCTGAGAAGATGTGTGTACCAAAGAGCACAGGTGAAGGCTCGCATGCAGCTAGAGAGCGGTCCGCTGCAGAGGGATCAACACGCACCCCCAACACACATGTGCACACCTTCCTCCTACATGCAGCGCTGACCCACACAGTCACAGTCAATCTACAACACCTATTTGGGCTTTATATATAGTTAGTTCATTAGTTAGGTAGTAGTTAGTTGTTACTGTTATTTGTTACTAAAGAATACTCCGTTGTGATGAGGTCATCACTGCACCACCGCACTTTTATTTTGAAAGTTTTTTTTTTTTTACGTTTTGCATATGGTGCATGATTGGGATATAGGATATGGGAAACCTTTTATCAGTCTTCTCCTTCTCTCCTCGTGCACCCGCCTGCGCGCGCGGGGCTTTCGCTGTCTTTTAGAGAAGCACGGGCACGTGCGCATTCTACTTACAGACACATGCGCGCTGTTTTAGAAGCACACACACATCCTGATTCTACAAAAGAAGTTTCTGTCTTGCGAGAAAATAGGACAAATTTACTGCGTTCTAATAGTTCATTTCCATTAAGCTGCATGCGTTCTTGAGTGCGCGACAAGGCCGCCCAGGAGGATTTGTGTGTGTGTGGGGGGGGGGGGGGTTATATCAGTCTCTCTATAACACCGAACATGAACGCGGGCTGTTAGATTTCAATGAATATCACTACATGTTTTGTTAAGGCGGAGCCTCCTGCCCCGCGTTCTTCATGGGTGTTAGGCTTCATGGCTACCAGAAAGGTGACAAACTTAGTGTCTGCAGTCTCTTTATTACTGGGCAATAGATAATATTCTGAGAAGATGTCTGTACCAGAGAGCACAGGTGAAGCCTGCAGCTAAAGAGCGGTCCACTGCAGAAGAATCAACACGCACCCCCAACACACGTCATGTGTGCGCGCTTCTTCCTTCTAGTCCTACACAGTCAATCTACAACATAGTTGGTTCATTAGTTCAATAGGTAGTAGTTAGTTGTTACTGTTATTTGTTAATAAAGAATGCTACGTCGTAGTTGTATTTATTTCTGGTGCAGCCGCCGGGGGATTTTGTGTCTTATTTATTTATCTTATGTTTTTTTTTTTTTTTTTTTTTTTTTTTGGGGGGGGGGGGGGGGGGTTTAACCGCGACACCGCGCCCCCTGGTGGTTCATCACCGCGGTGATCAAAAATCCGACACCATCACAGCTCTATAATGAACTCAGGTAAATCCTTTAATTTACTGTTTTAAACCCCATAATCAGTCAGTCTGCCAATTTAAAAGGAGACAAATAGTCACGTTGCTGTTTGGTGAAAAGGTGTGTACCACACTGAACATGGACAACAGAAAGTGAAGGAGAGAATTGTCCCAGGACATTAGAAACAAAATTATAGACAAAAATCGTAAAGGTAAAGGCTATAAAACCATCTCTAAGCAGCTTGAAGGTCCTGTGACCACAGTGGCACATATAATTCAGAAGTTTAAGACCCACGGGAGAGTAGCCAACTTCCCCGGACGTGGCCAGAAGAGGAAAATTGATGACAAATTGAGGAGACGGATAGTTCAAACTGTATCCAAAGAGCCCAGAACAACCTCCAAAGACATTAAAGGTGAACTCCTAGATCAAGGTACATCAGTGTCAGATTGCACCATTAGTCGTTGTTTGAGCCAGAGTGGACTTCATGGGAAACGACCAAGGAGGACACCACTGTTGAAAGGAAATCAGAAAAAAGCCAGACTGGAATTTGCAAAAAATGCATGTTGACAAGCCACAAAGCTTCTGGAAAAATGTCCTTTGGACAGATGAGACAAAACTGGAGCTTTTTGGTAAGGCACATCAGCTCTATGTTGGTAGACTCAAAAATGAAACATCCAACCAAAAGAACACTGTCCCTACTGTGAAACATGGAGGAGGCTCAGTTCTGTTTTGGGGCTGCTTTGCTGCATCTGACACAGGGTGTGTCTTGAAGTTGTGCAAGGTCAAATGAAATCTCAAGATAATCAAGACATTCTGGATAGAAATGTGCTGCCTAGTGTCAGAAAGCTTGGTCTCAGTCGCAGGTCATGGGTCTTCCAACAGGACAACGATCCAAAACACACAGCCAAAACCCCCAAGAATGGCTCAGAGAAAAGCGTTGGACTATTCTGAAGTGGATTCTATGAGCCCAGATCTGAATCCCATTGAACATCTGTGGAAGGAGCTGAAACATGCCATTTGGAGAAGACACCCGTCAAACCTGAGACAACTGGAGCAGTTTGCTCATGAGGAGTGGGCCAAAATACCTGTGGGCAAGTGCAGAAGGCTCATTGACAAATACAGAAACCGTTTAATAGCAGCGATTGCCTCAAAAGGTTGTTCAACAAAATAGTAAGTTTTCTGTCCAGCCCTATTTTATTTTATTTTTTAATAATTCTGTTAATCAACAACTCAAAAGTAATGACTGATTTTGATTATTTAATTTTCAATAAATTATAATTTCTTTTGATCGTTTCAAGTCATTTCATTGAGCATTGAGCGGTACTAACCACTGTATAAACAACAACAAAAAAGAACCAATACTGGTTTTAGTATGAGAAAGCACATTGTAAGAAGTTACTTCAGCACTGGTTTCAAAAATAAGGAAATACTACGTCTTTTAGTAAGTCAACATTGTTTTATTATAAGCATGAGGGCATGGAAAAGATTTTGCATGCCTCTTCAGAAGAAGATTGTTAATGGACTACCCATCCATCCTCCTCCGCTTAGCCGGGACCGGGTCACGGGGGCAGCAGTCTAAGCAAAGATGCTCAGACTTCCCTCACCCCGGCCACTTCCTCCAGCTCCTCTGGGCGGACCCCGAGGCGTTCCCAAGCCAGCCAAGAGATGTGGTCTTTCCAACGTGTCCTGGGTCTTCCCCGGGGCCTCCGCCCAGTGAGACATGCCCCGAACACCTCCCCAGGGAGGTGCCCAGGAGGTATCCGGACTGGATGCCTGAGCTACCTCAACTGGGTCCTTTCGATGTGGAGGAGAAATGGTTCTACTCCGAGCTCTCCGCGGGTGATCGAGCTACTCACCCCATCTCCAAAGGAGTGCCTAGCCACCCCACAGAGGAAGCTCATTTTAGCCACTTGTATTCGGGACCTCGTTCTTTCGGTCATGACCCATATCTAATGACCATAGGTGAGCTTTGCTTTTTGGCTCAGCTCTCTCTTCACAACGGATTGATACAGCTACTGCATAACTGCGGAAGCTGCTCCGATCCGCCTGTCTACCCTCACTCGTGAACAAGACCCCAAAATATTTTAACTCTTCCACCTGGGGCAGGGAAACTACACCCACTGAGAGATGTCAAACTACCTTTCTCCGGTCAAGAACCATGGCCTCAGATTTAGCAGTGCTGACCATTCATTCCAGTCGCTTCAAACTCGGCCGCAAACCGCCCCAATGCACACTGGAGGTCCCGGCTTGATGAACTCAACAGGACAACATCATCAGCAAAGAGCAGAGAGGAAATCCTGTGGTCCCCAAACCAGACCCCCTCTGGCCCCTGGCTGTGCCTGGAAATTTTGTCCATAACTATGAACAGAACCAGTGATAAAGGGCAGCCCTGCCCGAGTCCAACATGTACCAGGAACAGGTCTGACTTAGTGCCAGCAATGCGAACCAAGCTCCCAGAGCACCCTCCAAAGGATACCACGGCGGACGCATTCGAACGCCTTCTCCACATCCACAAAACACATATGGACTGGATGAGCAAACTCCCACAAACCCTCCAGCACCCTAAAGAGGGTGTAGAGCTGGTCCCATGTTCCACGACCAGGACGGAACTGTTGTTCCTGGATCTGAGGTTCGACTATTGGACGGATTCTCCTCTCCAGTACTCTGGCATAGACTTTACCAGGGAGGCTGAGGAGTGTGATTCCCCGGTAGTTGGAACACACCCTCCGGTCCCCCTTTCTAAAAAAGGGGAACCACCACCCCTGTCTGCCAGTCCAGTGAAACAGTTCCTTACTGCCACACGATGCTGCAGAGACGTGTAACCCAAGACACTCCCACGGCATCCAGAGACTTGAGGTACTCAGGGCGGACTTTGTCCACTTCCAGAGCCTTGCCACTGAGGAGCTCAATGACTACCTCAGTGACTTCAGCTTGGGTGATAGATGGCCTCACCCAAAGTCTGTCTGACAAAGGCAACACTTCCCCCAGTCAGTCTTGGCTCCACTACTCAATGGGTTATTCGCAGACATCTTGCTTATACAGTTGAAGGCGGAGGGGCTATCCTTTTACCGCCTAACTGTAAAAAAAATAAAAGCACATTGAAGTATGGGAAACAATAAGTTCAGGCCTTTGTTGCCATACACCTAGCCAGATCGTTTATCCAATGCCATTTAGATCCCATGCGATCTGTACACCTTCCGGATAACTAAAGCCCCTGTTACCCTTGGCTCGGCTCTCCCCCGCTGGCACACCCTGTAAATTCAGGCGTGGCTATCTAACAACTACACTAAAATTAACTACAATTCTAGTTAAGATGCATAAGGGGCTAATTAGATAGCATTTGGAACTCTTATAGATACTACTGTCTAAAGTTAGTTTACCACTGCAACAGTTAGTAACTACAACTAAAGTTAGTACACTACAAGCCAATGCTGAACCCCATGCTGAGTTTCACAGCAGTGATGTCACCAGTGTGCCCTGGTTGTGCTTTGACATCACTCTCTTAAGGTATCACAGGCCAAAAGCTTTAATATTAAACTACATTGGTGTAACAAATAATTGGCAGTGGACATGTAAACTTTTTCACCACAGAGCATAGAAACATGCAAGGTTATAGTTGAACAAAATCACTATATACAGTAATCTATGAGCCACCATTTTTAAAAAAGGCCACATTGAGATTTTCAAGGCATAATTGGCTTTATAATATGAGAAAACATTCGTTAATCAGAGTCCTCTTCAAAAATCGAGATTTGTCAGGTTTGCTTCGGCAGCCATCTTGAAAACTGGCAGCCATCTCAAATTTTCTGATGGCTAACGTTCTTTCCTTAAAATGTATGTTCTGAATGTCATTTGTGCCAATGTTGGTGCTTGTATCACCAAGTGAAAGATTCTTATGAAATATTGAGATAACCTACCCCACTTATTAACCTCCCAGCTCACGTAAGAGAGGCTGAAACAGTTTCCACATTCAAAGTTAGGCTTAAACCATTCTTCTTAGGACAGGCTTATTGGCAGACTAGCAAGTAATCAGAGAATATTAAACTTACTGTTAATATGTTTAAATTAAACTTAACAATAACATTTAGTTTTTTAGTAGGCTGCTAGAAATTTGAAGCTGGGGTAACTATGGTGCACTGGGGTTCTGTCCTCTCCTCTCGTCTACTTTTACTCTCCTTCTTTCCTCTATTCCGGTTCCAGTTGGAGTGAAAGCTGTCACGTTTTGGCTGCTGCTGCACCCTGGACTCTATTTATGCCATTTTAAGGCTCTACTTGCGCATGTAGACTTTTGCTGTTAATGTGCATTTTTCCTCACTTATCACCTTCTCGCAAATATCTGCAGTTTGTCACCTGGATCAGTGTACGTTAACGTTTGAGCTCTGATCACCATACACGTGGTATGCGAGTGCAAGCTACCTTCTGCTTACTCCCAAGGCTGCTACAATGTGGATCAACTGTGTTTGGATTCTAGTTGCCTGGATCATCCTGTCTTTTCTCAAGCATCCACTGACAGCCCTGCTCCAGTACTCTGTCGCCAACTTTGTCAAGCTTTGCTCTTCTCCACTAGATTTACCACCACCAGTGCTGCTCCAGCACCCAGACATCCTATACCAGCCCCGTCATAGATACATTCACTGCGGCTCGCCTCGGATCATCCATGATGAGAACTCCAAATCCATCAAGTCATTTTGGTCCTCCGGTTGCTGTCCGCTGAGAAACTTTGGTCGTCGCGCTGATCACAACTCTCTGGCCCGTCTACCTCGGTCTTCTGAACATCCGCTTTTACTTTTGAGGCAAGTGTATGTCAGCTCTCAGGCCCTGTTCCAACTATTGTAACTGCATTCTACTGACCCCCAAAATCTGTCAAAAATTTTATTGTTGACTTTTCTGCTCTTTTAACTCACCTTTTCACTCTTTCACCCAGTATAATAATTTTAGGGGATTTTAATGTTCATATGGACAATGACACCAAACCCTTCACCAAAGACTTTGTTTCCTGTCTGGAAAGCTTCGGTCTCACTCAATATATCAACTTTCCCACCCATATTAAGGGTCATCTATTGGACCTTTTTCGCTGCTCGGGTGTTACACCTGTGAACTGTAAACCAAACCCCCTCCCGTATTCTGATCATATGCTGTTATCTTTTCATGTCAGCCTCTCTGTATCTAAATCCAATCTTCCACGCACCATAAGCTTCTCCTCCTCTCCCCACATCGGCTATTCTCATAATTTCATCTACCATCAGTTGAGCAAATCACTGAACTCATTAAAAAATCCAAAACCTCCTCCTGCCAACTTGACCTAATTCCCACTGCTCTGGCCAAGGCTACTCTTCCCTCTTTATCCCCCCTCATTACTAGCATCATTCACGCCTCCCTTAAGACTGGAACTGTTCCTCCTGCTCTCAAAACCGCAGCTGTCACACTCCCACCAATTTCAATAGCTACTGCCCAATCTCTAATATTACACTCATTGCAAAAATCCTTGAAAAAAACTGTCGCCTCTCAACTCCACACCCACCTCTCTTCCAATAATTTATATGAACAACTCCAGTCTGGCTTCTGTCAATTCCATAGTACAGAAACATCCCTCCTTAAAATTACCAATGACTTTTTTCTCACTGCTGACTCTGGTTTAGCTTCCATCCTCCTTCTACTCGATCTGACTGGCCTTTGTTACAATCTCTCACCCCATCCTTCTGGAAAGACTTTCAACCATTGGCATCACTGACTTACTCCTCAGCTGGTTCCAGTCCTATCTTTCAGGCCAAACGCAATTCATCCAATTAAGTCATTCACCTCTCCCACAGTTCCAATTACCACAGGTGTGCCCCAAGGCTCTGTCCTAAGGTCCCTGCTATCCATCATTTACCTTCTCCCCCTTGGTTATATCTTCCGTAAACACCATCCACTTTCACTGCTAAGCAGATGATACCCAGCTCTACCTCTCCTCCAAGCCTGACTCCACTCTTCCACCTTCCTCCCTCTCCAAATGCCTTCTTGATATTAAATCCTGGTTCACTGCAAACTTCCTAAAATGAAATAGCAATAAAACTGAACTACTCGTCGTAGGAACAAAGACCACCCTAAACAAACTCCCTAACATCTCCATTTTCTTCGATAACTGCTCTATCCTTCCCTCCCCACAAGTTAAGAGTCTGGGTGTCATCCTCGACAGCACTCTCTCCTTTACTGCCCACATAACATAACACCACCCGGACCGCCTATTTCCACCTTCAAACATCCGCCATCTCCGACCCTCTCTCAGTCCTCACTCCACAGCCATTAATGTCCACAGTATCATCACCTCCCGTCTGGACTACTGAGACTCCCTTTTATTTGGACTCCCTTATAAAACTACTCACAAACTACAACTGCTCCAAAACTCTGCTGCCCAGATCATAACAAAAAAACTCCACTATGCATATCACACCCGTTCTACAGAAGCTTCACTGGCTACTAGTGCTTCTTCGGATTAATTATAAAATCCTTATTTTGACTTTCAAAGCCCTCCATAATCTCGCCCCTCCATATCTGTCTGACCTTATCCATGTTGCCATTCCCACCCGCTCCCTTAGGTCTGCCTCCTCACTCCAGCTTTTTACACCCACCGCTCGGCTCGTCACCATGGAGGGCAGAGCATTCTGCCGCTCTGCCCCTCAGCTTTGGAACTCACTTCCCTCAGGTCTACAGAACATGGACTCACTCCCGCACATTGCCAAAAATCTCAAAACCCACCTCTTTAGACAAGCATATCCACCCTAATTACTTTATGATTCTGTTGTTTTTTTACGAACTAATGTTTCTTTCTTTAAATTGTATTCAATTGTTTTCTATCTGTAAGGCGACCTTGGGTGTCTAGAAAAGGCGCCATATAAATAAAATTCATTATTATTATTATTAGGGGGTGTGCCAAAATATCGATATGGTGATATATCGCAATATTTAGTCCCGCGATTGATTCTCGAGACGTCTTCATCAAGTATCGACCTTTTATTTACGTTTAAAGTCCCTGCAAATCGTTATGTTTAACATCTTTTGGTAAGAAAATCCTTTGGAGGGTCGATAGGGGGTGCTCGTTGCGAGATTGGCTGTTGCAGGCGGAAGAAGAAGAATACACATTCAAACAAAGATGGCGGAGGAGAAAAACAAAGAGAAGCGAGAGCAGCAAGTTGAAAGACGCGCCGGCAGCATTGAAGCTGCATCACCTGGAGTTGTGTGAGAAAGCCGTGGTTGTTGCTGGCCTGAAGCCGACACAGCCCGGCATGGATACCTTTTTCCAGAAGAAGCTACCACTGTCTTCTGCAAGAGCAGGGACACAAACGGAAAACGGGCTCCATCCCTGCAGCGAGGTGGAGAACGAGGGATTTCTGTTTTTATTGATTAGCCACGCTTTGACATTCCCTCTCGGAAATAGTACTGAAAAAAATATCCCTGCACTGTACGCCCAGACCAGAGCTACGGTGGAGATGGAAACAGCATAAAGAGTGGCATTCCTGCCCTTATCCCCTTCTACTGAAAGCAGAGGAAGACATCTTGACGCTAAAAAGCCTGTGGTTCTCCAGAAAAACATGAGCATAAACCAGTGACGTGCGCTGAGGTTAATGGCTGGTGAGGCACTGACGTCATCAGTCATATTTACAAACATATGAACCATACTGAGTAACTTATTCACCATTTGATTGACAACAGCTAACGTGTTTTGTTTAAAATATCATTTCAACATGTTTTTTTCCATATACAGTGATCCCTTGCTATAACACGGTTTACTTTTCACGGTTTCGGTACTTCACGGATTTGCATCGTGCATTGTGTTCTGCATTCTGATTGGCTAAAAAATCACTCCGCTTCTTCTCTTCCGCTTCTTCTCTACCTGTGCGTCAATAACGTTGCAGTTTAATATGTGCACGTACGTAAAACAGCAAATTCTCTTGATGGTGGCATGTCAGTGTATATGGATCTTTTTGCAAAGCAGAAAAAGAGCGACAACAACTGCCTATCACTGTGTTCTTCTCCCGAACAAACACACCTGCACCGCGGGCTTCAAAAGGAGAAAACACTGCAGAGGGGAGTCAGGATGCAGCGGCTGCAACACCTGAGTCACTATTTGTCCCACTGTACTTTGTATTTTTTTCATAATAATTTTACATTTTCTCCCGTTTCATCTAATCACTCGGGTCGCGGTGGGCGGGGCTAATCTCTGCGATTTCAAGCCTTCTGCTCACATTGATTATTAAAATTATTATTTGACAGTACAGTACAGAAGTTATTTGTCTAAAAAAACGTTTCTAAAGTACTTTTATTTGTGAAACAAATGCTTGAGCCTGTAAATGGTTTGTTCTTTCTTTTTAATTTATAATACAGTATTTATTGTATAATAATAGTTTTGAAAAAAATAAAGGTTTCTACTTCACGGATTTTGCCTATCACGGGTTCTTTTTGGAACGTAACCCCCGTGAAAAACAAGGGGTTACTGTACAAACTGCAGCATAGAAAAAAGCACAAACGTTATTATCGTCTTACCTTTACTTGTAAATAAAGTCCATACACCGCTCCTTCTGAAGAAAATGACTTGCCGCTTGCTATCACTTCTTCTATTATTTTTAGCGTCATAATCTCAGGGCTCACCGGCGCCCCCTAACATGAGGCACGAGAACTGCTGGCCTCACCCAGCGGCTTTTTTGCCGGCGTTTAGCGCTCAGCACAAGAAACACGTCCCTCACATACAATTATTTATAAAAACAAACACTGTACATCATATACATCTGCTAAATTATGTAAACTCACCTCATATAGTACAAGTGATTGAACCGACTTACAGAGAGACAGCAGTACCGTCTGACTGCATGGGTATTGCGTAATCCAAAAGGGGGGCTCATCGCCTACTTAGTATCTGAACGGCAAATGCGGAAATTCAGCGATTTTGAAAAGAAAAAACACCCAAAAATGGTACATATAAATGGAAAATGACTGCAAAGCACAAATTACTGATAAAATATAATAAATGAATTTACTTTTTCTCTTTTCTTCCCATAATGACAGGTGAGGCACACCTGCCTCCCCTGACTGCACGTCACTGGCATAAACATACATCACATGCAGCTTTACCCAAACGTGTTGTTCACAAAGATGTTTACTTTTAGATGCACTTTACGTTTTTCATGTATTTTATCCCTGGTAATTTATTTTGAAAGCAGATTTATGTCGTAAATAACTTACAGGAAAGTTCCTAGCTACTTGATTTTTGTTATTCTGGGAGAATGTTATTTTTGTTTTTGCACTAAATGGTGTCATTTATTTTTAACAAAGACACTATAATTTGTTCACAGAATTAATATCTGATTCACAGCTATTTTTTTAAGTAATGCAATGGCTATGATTTTGGTTTTTTAAAATTTAATACCAATATGTCCGGCAGCTACTTGAGTTATTTATTTTCTATCTTGTTTACAGCAATTTTGTACTTAATAATGGCACTGCTTTTTTATGTTTAAACCAAATTTTACAGATATTTCCAAAAGAAAATTGTAATTGTTTGTCAAAGAGAGAGTATTACTGATTTCAGCAATGTTACACAAAAGTCTGTTCATTACAACAAATAGGACACAAATTGTTTATTATCACTGTGTTTTAAAAATAAAAAATAAATGGGGAAATGTTTTCCAAAAAAGTTTTTCAAGTTCTTCTTTCTTAAAGTTTGATATATCGTGAGTTGTTAGAGACAAGAGATATTGAATATCACATTATTGCCATATCGTGATAGTATCGTTATCGTGAGCAATGTATCGTAAATCGTATCGTGAGGTACCCAGTGATTCCCTGCCCTAATTATTATTATTATTATTATATTCTTCATCATTATTTATTAGTTCTCCATGCCTCTGTTTGGTAAAGTGCGATTCATGTACTGTCCCCTTTCACACTCCCCTCCGGGGGAAATGGGAGTGCTTCCAGATTCCATTTGGCCCGTCCCCGCTCCAGTACCTGACCGTGTACCTCATCTCTGGCTCATCTCTACTACTCTTCTTACACTTGGCTGTGGATCCTGCCTCTGGCTCGTCTCGCACCCCAAGCCACCCCCCAACTCCACCTGGATAAAGCTCATCTGCTGGACTATTTAAATATGTAGTTGTAGAGTTAGATAAGTTAATTCTTCTCTAAGAGTTCTGGTATATTGCCTGTCTGGGGGAGGATCCCTTCTTCATGTGGGTACCCCTGAGGTTTGTTCTTTTTTTTCCAGAATTTTTCTTACCATGAAGGAGGGTCTAAGGACAGGGATGCCCAGTTTAGTTTAGAATTTTCCCATTCAATTCCATGAAATCATGATTCTTTTGATCTTATGTTTACTTTACAATTACCAATACGAAGCCCATTGAGAGAACTGTTGTTGTGAATTTGGGCTATACAAATAAAATTGAATTGATTTGAAACTGCAACAGACTGGCGACCTGTCCAGGGTGTCCCCTGCCTTCGCCCATAAGTGGCCGGGATAGGCTCCGGCTGCCCCGTGACCCCGAAAGGGACAAACGGAAGAAAATGAATGAATGAATGAATGAATGATTTGAAACTGTGATGATCATCAATTGCAGACCTGACAACTGGACTTTAAAAATTCTTCCACAGATGTATAGGAGACATAAGTGCCACAGAAAAACCTGTGGTTCTGCCCTAGTGTGCTATTCTCCCCTGGCTTTACAACATTCACTTGTCATGATTCTACAATAAAGACATAAAAACAGAAATGTGTGTTGACAAATGTTTGTCAACAGTATGAACACTGATCAAAAAATGTTGCTGCACTGTGTGTCTCCTACCGATTTCAAATTTGAAATCAACCATAAAAAGAAAAGTTATACAGAAACCAAAGTTCTGAGATTGTTTAGTTTGAGTCAGGTTTCTTTTTATCCTTATTAAAGATATAAATCAATATAATAAAAATAATTTTAAACATGTATAAAACAATGGAAATCTAGCAAATCTAGCAGACAATTTTCCATTTATGAGCTGAATACTATATTTATGGGAAAATATAAACCCCACCAGCATCCAGCAAAAGTAAAAGTAAAAGGCAATAAACTTACAGTCTTCTTTCAACACTTTTACTACGTATAGCAGGTTTATAGTTTGAGGCAGACTTTTGTCTTCACTACTCCAATAATACAAAATAAAGTTAACGTCACAGAAAGGTGCACAAATGGTGAAGAAAAAGAAGGTGGTAGAAAGCGGGCAGCACATAAAAAACTGCGCTCTGGTTCTTACCGTGACTTGGCACTTGAACGGCCTCTCTGACGAGTGGACGTGTTTGACGTGACAGCTCAGGTGGTCAGGCCTGCAAGGAGACACAAAGACAGGTTCCGGTGAAAATGATAAATTATAAGAATCATGATAATTATTTAACAACACAGATCAAAACACACTTAAACGAACACCGAGTTGGGGAACACACTGACAGACATGCTATGGTCTAAATACTTACACGCCTCATTTCAGTTTGCATTCATACGTGAGCCTCTCTGAACAAATTTTTGATAATAATTTTTCATTATAATTTTAGTAATATTTTTTAATTATTTAATATGAATGTCATTTGCGATGTCCTTTTTGATGTTACATTATATAGATTATTTCTGAATGTCGTTTCTGCTGCCGCAGATAAATGAAATTTCCCCATTGTGGGATTAATAAATCTATCTATCTATCTATCTATCTATCAATCAAATTATGATGGACTAAAGAGACTCACTCTCACATTCACACCCATAGACAATTTAGAGTAGCCAATTAACCTGTGAAGCATGTTTTTTTTTTTGGACAGTGAGAGGAAGCCGGGGTCCCACGCATGCACGGGGAGAACATGCAAACTCCAAACAAAAATGGATGTTCTGTTTCAGGTCCCCCATCCGAGACTTGAACCAGGGCCCTTTGTCTTGTGAGGCAAGAGCCCTAATCACTGCGCCACCGTCCAGCCTGGTTTTGCAAAAGTTGGCAACATAAACAACCAAGTCAAGCTCTTACTCATAGCTGTTCAGTATTTGAGTATAAGACCATTTAGGTGAAATTTTATGGATCTTTGTACCTAAAGACTACTTGTGTACTTGTGCAAACTTTGTTGTTGTATTGTGTCTACCTGGAGAAGCCTTTTCCGCAAACAGAGCAGATGTATGGCTTGTGCACACCGCCATCATGGGAGCGGACGTGGTAGGTCATGCGGTCCTTCCTTTTAAACCTCTGCTGGCAGATGGGACACTCAAAGGGCTTCTCGTCCGAGTGGGACAGTTTGTGGCGGTTTAGGTGATAGACGTCTCTGAAGGCCTTACCGCACATGTCGCAGCCATGGTTCTTTTTTACTGGCTTGGGGGGCTTCTTGGGGGCGGTTTGCTGCTGTGCAGCGCTCATGCCACCGCTCCCCATGGATGTGGTGGCTGTGGTCAAGATGCCTGCCACAGTAGTGACATACGTAGGGTTTCCATTGTTCTCACGGGTGACAGTGGATATAAGTGGCACCATGGTGGGCGCCATCTGAATCTTCTTAGGCCGGGAAACCATTTTGATGCCGGTATGGCAGGACTCGTGCCGCCGCAGATGGTAGCTGTCTCTAAAAGCTTTACCACAGTAACCACAGAGAAAGGGCGTCTTTGATTTTGGCTCTTTTTTTACCACAGCAACCAAAGTTGCTCCTGTACCACTGCCCCCTCCAACCCCATCTCCTCCTGTCCCACTGGCAACGTTTTCTTTCAAAAGATCCACAGCACTGACTGGGGGTTTCTGGTCCAGAGGGATTGGCAGAACTGGTTTCTGATCTGGTAGTTCTGTGCCAGCATTTAGCAAAGGCAGGAGACTGTTTCCAGATACTTGATGTTGATGATGCAATGCCTCATTGGTCTGCTGCAAAAAAAACAAAAAAAAAAAGACAGGTGAGTCTGTGTTCAAGACAGTTCTACGAAAACCAGCAGTAATAGCCTTGACTGTGTAAGTAAACCAGACTGAAAACGTCTTACTTCTGGCTTTGACGAAATGAAGTCAATGCAGTTAACATTTTTCCACAAAACGACTCCACCATTTGGAGCCAGCCAAGGTTAACAAGCAGCGATTAGTCAAACTTGGTCGAAGTTGGTCTGAGATAGCGTTGCTATGGCAACTACTGTCACCAATCAGGAGTGAGCTTGTTGGAAGTCCATAGCCATCCAACTAAAAGTGGACTCTGGAAAATCTGTTTGTCAAAAATGTTTCAACAATGCAGCTGGGGCACCGCACTGTCTATGCGTGACGTAAAACCAGAGCAGTAATGACACACAATCGGAATAAACTGTTTACATGCATCACGGTCGGATCAACAATCGGCATAACCCACCTACCTCGATCAGAAAGAAATTTTGATCCGAACTAGTCTGATCGGGGCAGACTATTCCGACATTTTTATTCGGATCAGGCGTTCATTCCGATTACTTTTGTCTATGTAAACGCAGCTACTGATTTCTTCCTGTAAACTGCTGGATGTCATAAAACATTGTGTGGCTTCTTATTGTGTGATAAGAGAAGAATATTGGGATATAAACTCAGTGGCACACCTATCCAACTTCTTTTTAACACAAATTTCTAATCAGCCAATCAAATGGCTGTACCTCAATGCATTTATGAAGAAATGGTCAAGATAATCTGCTGCAGTTCAAACCGAGCATCAGAATAGGGAAAAAAGGTGATTGAAGAGACTTTGAACGTGACATGGTTGTTGGTGCCAGAAAAGCTAGATTTCAGAAAATCCTGATCTACTGGGATTTTCACTCACAACAATCTCTACGGTTTATAGAGAATGGTCTGAAAAAGAGAAAATATCCAGTGAGCGGCAGTTCAGTGGGTGGAAACACCTTGTTGATGCCAGAGGTCTGAGGACACTGGCCAAACTGGTTCCAACTGATAGACAGGCAACAGTAACTCAAAGAACCATTGGTCACAACTGAGGTCTGCAAAGGAGCATCTCTAAATGCACAACACGTCTAACCTTGAGGCAGATGGGCTACAGCAGCAGAAGACCACACCGGGTACCACTCCTGTTGGCTAAGAACAGGAAACTGAGGCTACAATTCACACAGACTGACCAAAATTGGACATTAGAAGACTGGAAAAATGTTTTCTGGTCTGATGAATCTTCATTTCTGCTGCCACATTCGGATGGTAGGGTCAGAATTTGCCTTGTATCAACGGTTCAGGCTGGTGGTGTTGTCATATTATGGGGGATATTTTCTTGACAATCTTTGGGCCCCTTAGTACGAACTGAACTTGTTCCAACACCACAGCCTACCTGAGTTTTGTTGCAGACCATGTCCATCCCTTTCTGACCACAGTGTACCATCTTCTGATGGCTACTTGCAGCAGGATAAGGCGCCACGTCATAAAACTGGAATCATCTCAGACTGGTTAATTCAGGTAAAAAGTATAATAATCCAGAAGAATGTTATTGCTTCTACAGTCCCTGACAAAAGTCTTGTCGCTTATCCATTTTGTAGAAACAAAAGCGTATAAACTCACTTTTAATGAATCCATTGGTTTTAGAAATGTCTCATATGAAAGCTAAAACCCTCCAAAATTATGTTCAATATACTAAAATAAAATTGCTTCACTGAAGAAAGATTGACCATTTAATGAACACAGAAAGGTCAAATTTTGGCAAGACAAAAGTTTTGTCGCCTTGTCATATGATGCACCCAATCCTAGATTACAGTCTCACCTGTGATCAATTACTGATCAATCAATTAGTGGGTGTGTATAAAAAGAACCCCAGCACACCAGGCCTTCACATCAACTGCAACTTGACCTCTGACAACATGACTAAGATTCACCCTGAAACCAAAGCGTTGATTATTCAGAGGCTGAAGACCAGATCCACTGCTGAGGTGGCTGACACCTTCAATGTGTCTCAGCGTCAAGTACACAGAACAAGAAAAAGATTTGAAGAGACTGGAGATGTTTTTGACAAGCCCAGGTCCGGCAGACCCCGCAAGACAACTGCTCGGGAGGACCGTTTTTTGGGCGGAAAATCCAAGGCCAGCCCCTTTTCCACTGCAGCAGAGCTCCACCAAGCCTGGTCACCCCAAGTCCCTGTGTCAACCAGAACAGTTTGTAGAATTCTGTCTCAAAATGGCCTCCATGGTCGAATCAGTGCCCAGAAACCAGCACTAAACAAAAGGCAATTGAACAAACGTGTGGCATTTGCCAAGGCCCACAGCCTGCTAAAAGGATGGACGCTGGAAAAGTGGCAGAAGGTAGATTTCTCAGATGAGTCTTCAGTTAAATTACATCACAGCCGCTGTAAACATTGCAGGAGACCAACTGGAGCCTGCATGGACCCAAGATTCACCCAGAAAACAGTTAAGTTTGGTGGCGGAAAAATCATGGTCTGGGGTTACATCCAATATGGGGGTGTGCGAAACATTTGCAGGGTGGAAGGCAATCAGATGAGCCCTTTTATTTTAGATGTTTGCCTCCTACGTCGACGAGGGTCATTTGGAGTATCATTTTTAAACTGTTGCAGTGAAATGGTAATGATGTTTTTGGTTGTTTTGCTATTTGTTTATATACCGCAAATTATATCGTCATCGCAATATTGATCACTCATATAGCATATCGCAAGTTTTGCTCATATTGTTGAGCCCATGTTCCAGACAGGATATTTATTTCATTATTTAATCTAATTATTTTTATTCTTTATGAGTGTGATGTTTCCTTTGATCTTTTGTCCATTTTCCACAACCTTGAATAGACTTTTTCCATCTGTCAAACACCAGAGTTAGGATTGAGGGAGATGATGGAAACAAATTCACTTTGATGCAGACTCCTTTCTATTTATTATTTTTGTTTAAATCCAGTAAACCCAATAATTTATATTAATTTTACGGATAACAACTATCATTAGTCATTAATTATTAGGAAGCAGCTGACAGTTTGTCGCGGGTCTGGAATCATAAGCGGTGAATCTAAGCCCCGCCTCTCTACCTGTTTGTTTTGTGTAGAACACGCCGCTCCAGCGTGTTCTACACGCTGAAATTAATATAATCATTAATTAACGCAAATTGACTGACTTGGTAAGTTAAATATGGCAAATAACGCTTGTGGGACACACACACAAAAAAAAGAAAAAGTAACTTCTCCAGTACCGATAGCAGAACCGTTCAGGTCAGATCTTAACGATACTGCGGTCTTGAAGAACGTGGCCCCGGGGCTGGTTCAATACCGGGGCAAGGTACCCATCCCTAGTCACCAGACATGAACATCATTGAGCATGTCTGGGGTAGAATGAAAGAGGAAGCATGGAAGACCAAACCAAAGAATCTTGATGAACTCTGGGAGGCATGGAAGACTGCTTTCTTTGCTATTCCTGATGACTTCATCCATAAATTGTATGAATCATTGTCAAACCGCATGGATGCTGTCCTTAAAGCTCATGGAAGTCATACGAGATATTAAATATGGATCTCACAGTAGCACTACTTAATTCACTGATGTTATGCAACATAGTTTTGTTTGTGAAGTAAATTATTTGTTACATTTTCACATTACTCTCTGTAGGCGACAAAACTTTTGTCTTGCCAAAATTTGACCTGTGTTCATTAAATGGTCAATCTTTCTTCAGTGAAGCAATTTTATTTTAGTATATTGAACATAATTTGGGAGGGTTTTAGCTTTCATATGAGACATTTCTAAAACCAATGGATTCATTAAAAGTGAGGTTATACGCTTTTGTTTCTACAAAATGGATAAGAGACAAGACTTTTGTCAGGTACTGTAATCTAGTACCCAACACATATCTGTTTAACCACGTGTTTCCCCCATCACTTTAATACTTCCTATTCTTTAGTTTTGTTTTTTTTTAACAAATCAAACTTCACCATAAAACTATCACCAGTTTCAGCACTGAAAAGACTAATGACTGAGACCGTGCATGCAGAACTATCTACGACATTAACCGATGAAGACACGCTACAATGTTTGCGCCCACTGCTCAACAAAACCTGGACTTAGAGGAACAAAGGGAAGGTTTTGATTGGTCGGAGCTGCGAGTCCATCACAAAGACATGACCCGGTTCTACTCAAACCTGCGGGTAGCATGATAAACACTTTGCAGCATCTTTTATCGGTGTGTGCGTCCGTACTGCATTGCAAACAGTTTGTTCCCGCTGTTATCCAGCGTTTTCTGCCTTATGTTGTCGTGAGCGGGAGTGTGGTTAGACATATCAAGACGTCAAAGAATCGTTGTTGCTAGTTTGGATCCCTGAATGGAAGCTCTCTAGCCAAGCCGGCACTTCCACAGCAGCAGGCGGGACGTGGTCGGCTAACCCGTTAGCCGATTAGCTTGGCAGAGCCTCCAGTGGCGGCAGAAGCGCCTTTCATAACAGCTAAGCTCACGCGCAGCAATAATGTTGGAGCAGCGAATACGAGTAACGTTCACGGGGGGGACCATCAACCCACAACTTGCCCGGCCGCAAAGTTCACACAGTCCGTCAAGCAGCCCGGGGGAACGAACAAAGCCCAGAGTGTTCGGCTCGTGAGTGGAGCAGCGACCTGCGGGTTTCCGCTTGTGTTTCTTGATCTGCCTCGAACTCAGGTCACACTCTGAGCGGCTCCAAGGAGCTGGAAGCTTTTGGAAGCACAAGCAAGTAGCGTTAGGCTGGCCCCGGGCAGCGAAACTCACCTGGAATAAAAACGAGCTCCAGCTCGGCTCCATCGTAGCTCCGGAGCTCAGCTCTGTAACAAAGCAGCCGAACATGGCAGACACAACTTCCTGTCAGCGCTGCCGCTCAACTTCATGCTGCGTTTGGGTACCCTAGGAATTTATAATACTACAGCTTCATCGCCTCACGGCAGCCTCTGCCTGTTCAGGCCTTTTCTCGGCAGTGTGTGCAACTTACTTCCGAACTGGAAAACATCAAAGATGAGTTGGTATTAAAATGTAATTATTACCTTCCAGCATTACTTTTTGAAAAGTGTAATGCTTTACATAACTCATGTATTGGAAGTTACTGTTGCCGTCTCATCCAGCCTTCGCAGATTCGGATGGTTCAGGACGTCCAAAAATGAAATGTGCTGTTGGGAAATGAAAAGACACACAAGAGGCTGCATGAATTTTCAAACCTTTTGCAAAAGGGGAGAGGTGGAAAAACATGACCTGTTAGGCTTTGTGGCTATCCGCTCTCTCTGTCCTCAAGACAAAAAGGCTTTTTTAATTAATCAGTAAGGGAAGATGAAAACATACAAAATATTTAATTAAGGCCCGTACACACTGGGATGAATATCGGCGCACGTTTTTCGCCAGCGTTTTTCAACACGTTTTTTGTGTTCACACCCCAGCGATTTTCGCTGACGATGAGCCGACTGAACATGCAATTTCATTCCCTTACATTAGATGGCGCTTAATGTAAAACAGAAATACCCCCTGTACACAAGGTGGCGCTGCGCAACTTTATGCTTCTTAAAGTCGTTTTTCAGTCAGAAGAAGAGAGCAAGTATTTACACGCTCGTCGGAATCATACAAAGAAAACATGAATATTTCCAGCACCAGTAGCTCCAGCTCCAGTTCCAGTGATGAAGAATTTGTTGTTCTGTTGAATGATGAAAGACGCCGATTTTGGATAAATCCCATAGTTACGAGAAGAGAAGAACATGGGGAGTTTTATCGACTGATACAAGAGCTGAAAATGTATTATGAGCGTTTTCGGGGATATTTAGAATGCATCTTCTTCGTCTTCATCGCGGCAGTGTAGACGCTACTTGGAGTATATCTTCTCCGTTACATATGTGTGCTCAGCAAAACAGTTTTGTGTTTGAGCGCCCCAAAGTTGTGTTTTACCGTAACTTCAGAAGCTCCAGATACGTGTGCAAAAGCACCATTCTCATTGGTTGTATAGTTTTTGACGCAGCGCGTCAAACCAAAAAAACGAACCCGAGACATTTTTTAAAAAATGACGCTTTTACTCGTGGCGTTTTTCACGTCAGTGTGCACACTCACATTGGTGCAATTTGTTTAGTCACGTCGGCGAATATCGCGCGCAAAATTCGTCCCGGTGTGTACGGGCCTTTAGACTGGTGTGTTTTTTCTAGTTTGCATTGCAGGTGTCATGGCTCCATGAAAACTCCAGTACAGAAAGAAAACAGAGACCAAAAGTCAAAAACAGGCCTACTGGTACTGGTATTATCTGCTACTGAAGGCAGGAATAAAGCATATTTCTGCAATACGATATACATGCATATATAGAATCCGTTAAATGCATAATAAAAAGAACATAGATAATATAATAGAACCCCTGTAATGCATAATGAAAAGACCATAGAAAATATTATGGAACCCCTGTTGACCTCCACATTACTTTCTTTATACCACAAGTAGAAATAGCACTTAACCATCTAAATGGAAAATTATCACAGATGAATTACATATCTGTATTAGATCAATGATTTGTAATTTAATATGTATTACTGATGACATTGTTTTTGTTATTAGTAAAGAAAACCCACCAGCCGCATAATTGTAGGACAAACCATCAGCTCAGTTTTTGTCTATACACTAACAATTACAGGCTACTCTGAAAATTTTGGTGTACCATGTTATTTGATGTTTGACAAATTAGATGTAAAGATCACAGAAGCCTGGGACATATGTGCGCCAGAGACTAAAACAAATGGGAAAAAAAACACACACACAACAAAAGCAGGTAAAATTACTCCTCCAGGGGGGTATTCCAGAAATCAGGTTATGCAAGCTACCACGGTAAGTTTGAGGCTAAGGCAGCGGAGAACCTCAGCTTTCAGTTCCAAAAACAGAGGTATATTTCAGGGTATGCTTAGTTCCCATAGCAACTCATGCTCCAAACATAACCTGCTCTGGAGCAGGTTTAGTTGAAGGTTAATACATAGTTGCAGGACTGCTTAGAAATAAAAAAAAATGATTACAAAGAACTTTTAAAAATAATTCCTAAAGATTTAGAAATGTTAGACCTCTTTGACATGTAATTTAAATGATTTAGAAAAAACCCATCAATAATTCAATAATAATAATCATAAATCAATAAATAATAATAGATTAGATTAGATTAGATTATCTTTATTGTCACTGTGCATAGTACAATGAGATTTAAGCATCACCATCAGTGCAAGAACAGCAAGGAAGGGAAAATAATAAAAAACATTATAATACAAAAAATCAAACAAACAAACAGTATATACAAGTGTGCAAATATAAACTGTAAACTGTAATGAGAGTGCCGAAATAATTGTGCAAAATTGCATATGAAAATTGTGCGTAAACATGCCAAAGTGCAAGAGGTGGTAATGAGGTAGAGAGTCGACACTGGACAGAGAAGTAAACAGGAATATCGATTTTATCTATGCATTTGGGAATTGAGGATGGTTATTGCCTTTGGAAAGAAACTGTTTCTGAGTCTGTTCGTTTTGCTTCCTATGCCTCTGTAGCGCCTCCCAGAGGGCATCAGGTTGAACAGGTCTGAGTCGGGGTGTGAACTGTCCTTGATGATGTTCTGAGCTCTGTAGATGTCCGTCAGGGTGGGGAGAGGGCACCCAATGATTTTCGGAGCCGTCTCTACGACTCTCTGCAGTCTCTTCTAATCTGTGGCTGTGCAGCTGCCGAACCAAACAGTTATGCAGTAAGTATGCAGGCATTGGATGGATGACTGGTAGAAGGTCAGCAGCAAGTTGGTATTAATTTTGTTCTTCCTGAGGACCCTCAGGAAGTGCAGACGCTGCTGAGCTTTCTTGATGATGGCAGTGGTGTTGGCTGTCCAGGAGAGGTCGGCAGAGATGGTGATGCCGAGGAACCTGAAGGTGTGACCCTCTCCACGTGCTCCTCATTAATGAGGAGGGGGGTTGGGTCTGCGCCATGTTTCCTGAAGTCGACTGTGATCTCCCTGGTTTTGCTGGTGTTCAGGGTGAGGTTGTTCTCCGAGGACCAGGTTGTCAACTTCAGGACTTCCTCTCTGTAGGCAGACTCATCCCCCTGGGAATGAGTCCGACCACCGTGGTGTTGTTGGCAAACTTGATGATGCAGTTGTTGTTGTGGGGTGGGCTGCAGTCATAAGTGTAGAGGCAGTACAGCAGGGGGCTTAGCACACAGCCCTGTGGGGCGCCGATGTTCAGTGTGTGGGTGGAGGAGTGGTGGGGGCCAAGTCTCACAGTCTGTGTTCGGTTTGTGAGGAAGTTGTTAATCCAATTGCATGTTAGGGGTGGGAGGCCAAGAGTGAGCAGTTTATTGCAGAGTCTGTCCGGGATTATTGTGTTAAAAGCAGAACTGTAATCCACAAAGAGCATAATAATAATAATGATAATAGTAATAAATAAGCCAATACATAATAATTAATAATAATAATAATATTAATCATAATAATTAATCAATAATAAGTCAAAAAGTCAACAATAGATTTACCCATAAAAAAACAAAGAAAAATAATAGATTTAACCCTACTGATTCATGCAGTGACGTGCAGTCAGGGGAGGCAGGTGAGGCTGTGCCTCACCTGTCATTATGGGAAGAAAAGAGAAAAAGTAAATTCATTTATTATATTTTATCAGTAATTTGTGCTTTGCAGTCATTTTCCATTTAAATGTACCATTTTTGGGTGTTTTTTCTTTTCAAAATCGCTGAATTTCCGCATTTGCCGTTCAGATACTAAGAAGTGACGTGCGATGAGGCACCAGCCCGCTGAGCCTCACCTTGGATTGCGCAATACCCATGCAGTCAGACGGTGCTGCTGTCTCTCTGTAAGTCGGTTCAATCACTTGTACTATATGAGGTGAGTTTACATAATTTAGCAGATGTATATGATGTACAGTGTTTGTTTTTATAAATAATTGTATGTGAGGGACGTGTTTCTTGTGCTGAGCGCTAAACGCCGGCAAAAAAGCTGTTGGGTGAGGCCAGCAGTTCTCGTGCCTCATGTTAGGGGGCGCTGGTGAGCCCTGAGATTATGACGCTAAAAATAATAGAAGAAGTGATAGCAAGCAGCAAGTCATTTTCTTCAGAAGGAGCGGTGTATGGACTTTATTTACAAGTAAAGGTAAGACGATAATAACGTTTGTGCTTTTTTCTATGCTGCAGTTTGTACAGTAACCCCTTGTTTTTCGCGGGGGTTACGTTCCAAAAAGAACCCGTGATAGGCAGAGAGGGCTGGCTTGACACCAGTGCAAAACCCGTGAAGTAGAAACCTTTATTTTTTTCAAAACTATTATTATACAATAAATACTGTATTATAAATTAAAAAGAAAGAACAAACCATTTACAGGCTCAAGCATTTGTTTCACAAATAAAAGTACTTTAGAAACGTTTTTTTAGACAAATAACTTCTGTACTGTACTGTCAAATAATAATTTTAATAATCAATTTGAGCAGAAGGCTTGAAATCGCGGAGATTAGCCCCGCCCACCGCGACCCGCGTGATTAGATGAAACGGGAGAAAATGTAAAATTATTATGAAAAAAATACAAAGTACAGTGGGACAAATAGTGACTCAGGTGTTGCAGCCGCTGCATCCTGACTCCCCTCTGCAGTGTTTTCTCCTTTTGAAGCCCGCGGTGCAGGTGTGTTTGTTCGGGAGAAGAACACAGTGATAGGCAGTTGTTGTCGATCTTTTTTCTGCTTTGCAAAAAGATCCATATACACTGACATGCCACCATCAAGAGAATTTGCTGTTTTACGTACGTGCACATATTAAACTGCAACGTTATTGACGCACAGGTAGAGAAGAAGCGGAGTGATTTTTTAGCCACTCAGAATGCAGAACACAATGCACGATGCAAATCCGTGAAGTACCGAAACCGTGAAAAGTAAACCGTGTTATAGCAAGGGATCACTGTATATGGAAAAAAACATGTTGAAATGATATTTTAAACAAAACACGTTAACTGTTGTCAATCAAATGGTGAATAAGTTACTCAGTATGGTTCATATGTTTGTAAATATGACTGATGACGTCAGTGCCTCACCAGCCATTAACCTCAGCGCACGTCACTGGATTCATGTGAGAGATCAATTTGGTGTAGCAAAGATGGTATGGTGTTGGGTTTCAAGCAAAACCGGCACCATCAAGCAAACAGTCTGGCCAGTCTTATCAAAATCTGTTTCCACATTTTTGAACATAGCCAGACTGTATTGCTAGTTGGTAACCACAGTCTGAATCCATTGGAAACCTGCAAGAAAAGTTCAGTCACTGAGTCAGAAATGTATAAATCTATATTACTATAATAGCCTAGTCCTAGTATACCGTATATAGGTTTAACACAATAAAGTTTACATTTATGTCGACAGCAAATTATACGTACATCATGCAGCATGTTGATAATAGCCCTGCAGCATCATGAATGTCAACATGTGTACGATTAATAAGGCCCCTGCAGCATTAAAATAAAATAAAAATTATAGTACTTACCTATAAATGTTATGCCTTCCTCCTACATGGACTAATTTCTACGATTTTGGCAGTTGAAACCCAAACAATGAACTGGCATTTTACAAAAAATGTGTTCACATGCATGCAGTGCAGCAGTGACTTGACCTCACCAAGATGGCGGTGCTCTCCTCCTGAAGAATCACGTGATGTCTCCTCTAGCGATAGAACTCATTGGGTCTCACGCTCCGACACACACTCCAACACAGTAGGTGGCAGTACTGCACCTTGGCGTTGGGTTTATCGCCATTTAAACAAGAAGAAGAAGGTGACGGTTCTGGAGGTGAGATGGCGGGCAGCAGGCTAGAGCGATTTGGTACCGTGTTCAGCAGGTGAGATTCTCCCCGCTTTCCTGTTTGAAAGGTTTTCACCCTTGTTAACTTTAGGAGGGCGGCAGAACATGACGATGTGAAACGATTCGAGAGGAGACTCGTGTTCTGTTGCAGTTACTATTGCTAGCCCGTAAAATATTACGACGGAGTTTTAGGGCCCAGTGAGGAAAAAAAATTCTGGCCAACGTGACGACGTTTTTTCTCGTCTTGACGAGAAAAAATGCGACACAAAGTTTCGAGAAAAAACTCGTCGTGTCGAGATAAAAGGCGAAATAAAGTTCCGAGATTAAATTAAAGTCGCAATGAATTTCATCTCATAAATTTATGAGAAACAACTCGTAAATTTACGAGATTATTGTGGAAGTGAGGAGAGCAGCAGGTGAACGCCTTGCAGCAGCAGAGCAGACCGACTAAACGTAGTTGAACAGGTGAGCTAAATGTTTATTGATAACGTTCCAAATGTCTGGAAGCTCATTTGTTTGATTTACAATCTATTAAAATTGTATTAATTGATGGGTGGTTTGCAAGATCTCTGCAGCCCGATGAAGCCGTCGGGTGTCCCTGCAGCTGTTCGCTTGAATCCTTTCTTCCTCCATCAGAGACCAACCAGATATGTATGTTTCTGTGACGCTTCCGTCTGAGGAGGAGAAGCACTTTTTGCCTTTTTCAACGTTGTAAAGCTAATATAACAGACTATTTTCATTAATCTTTGTTTTTTTTAATGATGAAACGGGACGCTTCACCTGCAGGAGGGGGTGTATGTAACACTGTTTACTTCCGCATTGGTGTTAGGATGACAGGTTCATGACGTCAGGTGACAGATGAACTTCAGGTTATGTGAATGAAAAGAAGAATAAAGGCTGCAGCGG
This sequence comes from Oryzias curvinotus, assembly GCA_023969325.1. Lineage (NCBI taxonomy): Eukaryota > Metazoa > Chordata > Actinopteri > Beloniformes > Adrianichthyidae > Oryzias > Oryzias curvinotus. The sequence goes on from CM043718.1 coordinate 36,271,263, forward strand.
TCCTATACATCCAAACGTGTCTCTGAGCTCCTTATTTTACATATGAAACTCCGCTTTACCGACACCGAACCCTGGAAAGACTGCTCCGCGGACAATAATCTGATTTTGAGTCGCCAAAAGGTTCAGAATCACTTTGTTTTAAACCTCTAATAATCTGGAAATAAAGCTTCAAAACTAGGCTCTGATAAACAGACAACTTCGGTGTTTTCTCCTTGTTAATCTATGAATTTTTTCCTGTAAATTTACGAGTTTTTATCTCCTAAATTTTCTTATTTTTTGTTGGCCATAAAACTGTCGTAAACTCTGAAGTACAAAGCCACTAGCTCAATAACATTAGCCATAACACTGAATACTCCTGAAAGACTTAGCTTCACTTCTCTCGCGCAACATTGCGACTTTAATCTCGAAACTTTATTTCGACTTTTATCGCGTCACGAAGAGTTTTTTTCTCAAAACCTTGTGTCGTCAGCCAGAATTTTTTTTCCTCACGTGGCCCTAAAACTCCGTCGTAAAATATACACAGGGTTAATGTAGTTTAAGTTCTTAAGATGTAACTGTTTTTACTTTAACATGGGAATATGAGCGTCTGTAGGTTCCGGGCCCAACGAAGCCGCGGATTTAGTCTCACACGTCCACCCTCCTGTTTCTGAAGCATCACGATGTCACGTGACTTCAGCAGGACTGCAATTACCTCCCGTACTGTTTTGTTCCTCACCCTGAAGACAGACTAAGATGGATGTTTGGACTGCAAACAAGAATAAATCTGAAACCTGTCAGATGCTCAGCCTCAGTCTGCATGTGTTGCTCTGGATATGTTATCCTGACCAAAACTTCAGAGACTACACCTCTGTCTAGCCCAGCTCCCTTCTTTCCTACAGAGCTAAGTCTCATATCTACGTTGAAGCCTGAAGGTCACGTTCAAAACTGTTTTGATTAGGGGTGTGCCAAAATATCGATATGGTGATATATCGCGATATTTAGTCCCGCGATCGATTATCGATACGTCCTCATCAAGTATCGACCTTTTATTTACGTTTAAAAACCCTGTAAAACGTTATATTAACCATCCTTTGGTAAGACAATTCCTTGGAGGGTCGATAGGGGGCGCTCGTTGCGAGATTGGCTGTTGCGGACGGACGAAGAAGAATACACATTCAAACAAAGATGGCGGAGCGGGAAAACAATGAGAGGCGACGTCAGTAAGTTAAAAGACGCGCCGGCAGCATTGAAGCTGCATCACCCGGAGTTGTGTAAGGAAGCCGTGGCTGCTGCTGCCTGAAGCCGACACAGACCGGCATGGATACCTTTTTCCAGACAAAGCTACCGCCGTCTTCTGAGAGACAGAGCAGCGGCAATAACAAACGGAAAACAGTCCCTGCAGCGCGGTGGAGAACGAGGGATTTGGGTTTTTATTGAATGCAGTAGAGCCACGCTTTGGCATTCCCTCTCGGAAATACTGAAAAAAGGATCCCTGTACTGTACGTCCAGACCAGAGCTACGGCAGAGAAACAGAAGATAGAGAGGCATTCCTGTCCGTAGACCCCCCTTCTCCTCTGACGCTAAAAAGTCTGTGGTTCTCCAGAAAAACATGAACATAAACATACATCACATGCAGCTTTACCCAAACGTGTTGTTCACAAAGACGTTAACTTTTAGATACCCTTCAAGTTTTTTATTTATTTTATCCCTGGTCATTTATTTTGAAAGCAGTTTATGTCTTAAATAACTTAAAGGAAAGGTCCTAGCTACTTGATTTTTATTTTTCTGTGAGAATTATAGTTTTTGTTTACACCACATTTACACTAAATGGTGTCATTTATTTTTTAACAAAGACAATATAATTTGTTCACAGAATTAATCTCTGATTTTCAGCTATTTTTTAAATTAAGCAATGGCTATGGTTTTGTTTTTCAAAAGTTAATACCAATGTGTCTGGCAGCTACTTGACTCATTCATTTCTTATCCTGTTTACAGCAATTTTGTACTAAATAATGGCACTGCTGTTCATGTTCACTATTGTTTAAACTGAATTTTACTGATATTTCCAAATGAAAATTGTGATTGTTTGTCAAAGACAGAGTATTACTGATTTCAGCAATGTTACACAAAAGTCTGTTATTCATTACACCAAATAGGACACAAGTTGTTATTATCATGGTGTTTAAAAAATAAATAAATAAATGGGGAAATATTTTCCAAAAAGCTGTTTTTAAAAGTTCTTCTTTCTTAAAGTTTGATATATCTAAGTTGTTAGAGACGAGATATATCGATTATCGCATTATCGCCATATCATGATAGTATCGTTATCGTGAGCAAAGTATCGTATCGTGAGGTACCCAGTGATTCCCAGCCCTAGTTTTGAAACATGGGTCAGCTAAAGTTTGAGGCTTCCTGATGTCTTCTCTCGTTTGCAGGGTTCGAGACCTGATGCGGTCTGGTGTGATACAGAAGGCAGACAAACCCATCTGGTACGATGTATACGAGGTGTTTCCCCCAAAGAGAGAGCCACTGTATGTGAAGCAACAGTCCAGACCTGCAGTCAACAAGCAGGACCCTGTTGCTGAGATCTTCTACAGAGAGGATGAAGTCAGAGCGTGAGCATCTCACCATTGTCCTCAAATGTCTGAAAGGTTTCTGTCCATGCGTTGACTCCCCCCTCTCAGATCCGTGGTCAACAATTTCTGTCAGCCCTCTCCGTCTCCTTTGGAGTCCGTGCTCCAGCCACGTTACAGGCTGTCGAATGAAGGCGAGCTGATCTCTGGGTCATATCCTTAAGGATGGGGGTCATTGCTTGACATGAGATCCAGAAACTATCACCTCCTCTGACTTTAGACATGTTTATGTTTTTGTTGTCATAGAGTTCCAAAAAGCAGGTTATGTGAGCTCCCACGGTAAGTATAAGGCTAAGGAAGCGGATAACCTCAGCTTTCAGTTCCATAAACAGAGGTATGTTTCAGGGTATGCTTAGTTACCATAGCAACTCATGCTCTGAACATAACCTGGTCTGGAGCAGGTTTGTTTGAAGGTTAGTTTGTTTTCAGAGAGGTGCAGCAGCATGTCGTGTCCATTTGAAGATGATTTAGTGGATGAAGAAGCTCAGATAATACTTTTTCCACCGTGAGAGGCTGATAAGACCACAAATGGATGTTGTAGAGATAAACTTTTTTACATTAATCTAACTTAAGTATTTGCTTCAGTTAAGATAAATCATTTTTTGGAGTTCATTCAACTTAATAATAACACGTAGTTATCAGACATTTATTTTACTTTCAATTAAATTATTTCAATTAAGTAGGTGTAACTTTGGTGCTGCTGTTAGATTGGCAGCGCAAGGAATTGTGGGATACCACTCCCTTTGCCTGTCTGGACGGTTTTTGACCAAATGTGTTAAGTTGTTTAGCTATTTTACTGTGTTTTGTCAAGTTATTTTATCCTGTTATGTATGTTGTGTTTAATTCTTTCTGTACCATGAGTGTGAGGGAGGAAGGGGATGGTGAGGTTATTTAGCACCACTAGTGCTTTTGTCTTGTAAGACTTGAAGTTAAAGTCAGAGTCATGATAAATGAATGCATGCTTCATAATGTAAATCCACATAGAATCATTCACTTTAATGTAATAAAAGTGATAATATCTGCAGCCTCAAACAAAAAATGAGAGTTCATGAAGTACAATACATTAAGATGGAAAAAGATTACATTAAAATTGCATTAAAACGACATTTAGTTTGATAAATACGTAAATTTGAGTTGTGTAAACAATTGAGTTGGATAGATGTAAGAAATTAGGTTAAATAAATGTAACTCAATTACTTGTTACGAATTGAAGTAATTCATTAAAGTTGGATAAGATGTGTATATATCCGTCATAATGAAAATAGAAATTAGATAGAAACTTGTGCGTTTACTTTGTCCATTATTTTTCTCCAAGCAGAAACTCTTTCTTTTGCTGATGGGGATAATGTATGTAGCCTTTTTTTAATCAAATGGTATTTTAAATTATTGTAATTGATCGTTCAACTACAAAAACCATCAGGACACATTTCCCATAATGCATTGTTTTGTAGTCATCAGGGCAGCTTTCAGTCAGTTCAGTACTAAGTTTTCAGCTGCGTTCGCTCAGGTTGGGGCCGTGCTCCCGCCCCTTTCTGGTGATATTTTTGTGATGATTGACAGGTGATGTTGGAGCAAAAACAAAAATATACGTCTCTCACCAGCTGATCTGCGCAGCGTTTCGGCCACCTGGGTGATCTCAAACACGCTTATTGTGCATCTTGGCTGCACTTATTTGGTGTCGCCAACGTGAATTTCCATCTGTTTTGTTTGCTATTTGTACTCTCATGACAGCGACGGTGCTGTCAATTTACCTTGTTGTTGCATCTTCAAAACTACAGAATAAAATGTGACACTGAAATTGAAACAGCACATTTAATTTCTGCATCTATTATTAAAGTATGTAATGGTAATACAGTGGAAATAAGTAGATTTGGTTAGCATGTTGATTTGCGGTATGCGCCCCTAAATTTTCTGGTTGCACCCCTAAAATTTTCAGTTGGGGGCCACAGTGCTCCTAGTGAAAAAAGTAAGTCTGGAGCCCTGGTCAGGGTAGTTTAAACATGCTTTCTGGAATACCCCACTGTAGGCCTGCACAATATACCGCAAATTTATCGTTATCGCAATATCAAGCAGTGCAATATCCATATCGCAAAAGTCAGCAAAAATCGCAATAAATGGTTACCTTAAATGTGCTAAAACAATCTTATGGCAGCTTGAAGTATTTAACGAATCAAATAGGTCCATTTATGCATTTGACCAATTGGATGGACCCTTTCACGTTGTTGACCAATCAGATAGAGGTATTATGTTAGATGTTTGCCTCCTACGTCAACGAGGGTCATTTGGAGTATAATTTTTAAATTGTTGCAGTGAAATGGTAATGATGTTTTTGGTGGTTTACTATTTGTGTATATACCGCAAATTATATCGTTATCGCAACATTGATCACTCATATCGCAAGTTTTGCTCATATCGTGCAGCCCTACCCCACTGGTTTGTTGTCTTCTCATCTCTGGTGTTTTGTGTTGCAGGAAGTTCTATGAGCAGTATGGGACGGGCCCCCGGCCCCTTGACCTGGCCAAACCAAACTTTGTATGCACCTGTCAGAGGCAAGTGTCCGTCGTCAGAGGGATTTGGTGACGTGAGACTGCAGATTCATTTCCTACTTTTACAGCTTCACCCTACTCCTGCATTTATGTAGTTATGGAAAAATGGTGACTTCAGATCCGGACGTTACTACCACTTGATAATGTTATCAACTGGTCATCTACGTTAGCACGTAGCTGCCAGCGCTCAGAAAATACATAACAACAATGGTTTTATAACTATAAAAAGTCAGGCTAAAACAAAAAGTACAGTGGGGACAAAATTGTTGGTACCCCTCAGTTAAAGAAAGTCCACAATGCTCACTGAAGTGACTTGAAACGTTCAAAAGTAACAATAAATTAAAATTTATTGAAAATCAAATAATCAAAATCAGCCTTTACTTTGGAGTTGTTGATTAACATAATTATTAAAAAAAAAAAAACTAACAAAATAGGGCTGGACAGAAAACTTAATATTTTGTTGAACAACCTTTTGAGGCAATCACTGCAATGAAACGGTTTCTGTATTTGTCAATGAACCTTCTGCACCTGTCCACAGGTATTTTGGCCCCCTCCTCATGAGCAAACTGCTCCAGTTGTCTCAGGTTTGACGGGTGTCTTCTCCAAATGGCATGTTTCAGCTCCTTCCACAGATGTTCAATGGGATTCAGATCTGGGCTCATAGAATCCACTTCAGAATAGTCCAACGCTTTTCTCTGAGCCATTCTTGGGGGGTTTTTGGCTGTGTGTTTTGGATCGTTGTCCTGTTGGATGACCTGCCACTGAGACCAAGCTTTCTGACACTAGGCAGCACATTTCTGCCTAGAATGCCTTGATGATCTTGAGATTTTACCTTGCACAACTTCAAGACACACCCTGTGGCAGATGCAGCAAAGCAGCCCCAAAACAGAACTGAGCCTCCTCCATGTTTCACAGTAGGGACAGTGTTCTTTTGGTTGAATGCTTCATACTTGAGTCTACCAACATAGAGCTGATGTGCCTTACCTAAAAGCTCCAGTTTTGTCTCATCTGTCCAAAGGTCATTTTCACAGATGCTTTGTGGCTTGTCAACATGCATTTTTTGCAAATTCCAGTCTGGCTTTTTTCTGATTTCCTTTCAACAGTGGTGTCCTCCTTGGTCGTTTCCCATGAAGTCCACTCTGGCTCAAACAATGACTAATGGTGCGATCTGACACTGATGTACCTTGATCTAGGAGTTCACCTTTAATGTCTTTGGAGGTTGTTCTGGGCTCTTTAGATACAGTTCATCCGTCTCCTCAATTTGTCATCAATTTTCCTCTTCTGGCCACGTCCGGGGAAGTTGGCTACTCTCCCGTGGGTCTTAAACTTCTGAATTATATGTGCCAGTCTTGTCACAGGAACTTCAAGCTGCTTAGTAGGGATGGCCCATTCGCTTCGGCGCTTGTTTTACTTTCATGAAACAGAGTGGTTCGGCACAATATTTCAGGTTGTGTGTCAACCAGCGCAGATCACGTGGTTGATGACGTATGAAACGCCAAACATATTGTGTGGTCGAACCACGGTTCAGATGTCACTTGTGTTCGAACATTTTGGCGCGCTATTCTCTAGAAATACAAAATGAATCCCGAACGTTTCCCGACAAGTTCTATTGTTTCCCCTGTATTGGAATCAGCGTTAAGGCCCGTACACACTGGGACGAATTTCACACGCGATATCCGCCGATGTTTAACGCCTCGTGACTAAACAAAGGGCACCAATGTGAGTGTGCAGACCGACGCGAAAAACGCCACGCGTAAAAGCGTCACTTTTTAAAAAACGCCTCGGATTCGTTTTTTTGGTTTGACGCGCTGCGTCAAAAACTATACAACCAATGAGAATGGCGCTTTTGCACACGTATCTGGAGCTTCTGAAGTTACGGTAAAACACAACTTGGGGGTGCTCAAACACAAAACTGTCTTGCTGAGCACACATACGTAACGGAGAAGATGTACTCCAAGTAGCGTCTACACTGCAAGAAAATCCAAGAAGATGAAGAAGATGCATTCTAAATATCCCCGAAAACGCTCATGATACATTTTCCGCTCTTGTACCAGTCGATAAAACTCACTATGTTCTTCTCTTCTCGTAAGTATGGGATGTACCCAAAATCGGCGTCTTTTCCGGCGTCTTTCATCATTCAACAGAACAATAATTTCTTCATCAATGAAACTGGAGCTGGAGCTACTGTTGCTGGAAATATTCATGTTTTCTTTGTATGATTCCGACAAGCGCGTAAATACTGGCTCTCTTCTTCTGAGTGAAAAGCGACCACCTTGTGTACAGGAGTATTTCTGTTTTACATTAAGCGCCATCTAATGTCAGGGAATGAAATTGCATGTCAGCTTGGCTCATCGTCAGCGAAAATCGCCTGGGTGTGAACACAAAAGACGTGGCGAAAAACGCTGGCGAATAACGCCTGGCGAGTATTCGTCCCGGTGTGTACGGGCCTTTAGTTCATTGCACTTGACCGTGGTTCCTGGTAAAAACGTACTGTGTCTCAGGATCGTTTCAACTCGACTTCTTCTATATTATTATTTTCTTCTTGTGACGTGTATTTTGCAGTGTCATGCACTTCTCACAGAAAACGTCACATGTTGTGTTCTTTTTTATAATCATCATCAACAACATTTTTGTTTTGTTTTACATTTTTTCATCATCATTTCCACATTGAAGTGTTAGGAGCCGGTTTAGCTCGTGCTGGTTTGTGGCACCTTCCGTCAGTGAAACCAGGATTAGAATCCGGGCTGCTCCCTGTTCCCTTCTCTACTTCTGTGCTGGTCTCAAGCCCGGTTGCTTTGAGAGGGTTGCGTCAGGAAGGGCATCTGAAGTAAAACATTTCCAAGCTTACCATGCGACTCGTTCACTGTGGCGACGCCTGATGGGGAAAAGCAGAAAGAGAAACAAACATTTCCACAATCAAGTGTTACAAGGAGCTTAGTTGACGCATATGTTGATATACGTCCAGTCCGCCACCAGATGTCGCTGTTCTTTGTGGTTTCAAAGCCCTGAATGGTTGGTACATTTTTCCGGCACAATTACATGAACCCCAAGAGAAGCTTCATAAGGCTTCTATTCCCATCCCTACTACTTAGAGATGGTTTTATAGCCTTTACCTTTACCATGTTTGTCTATCATTTTGTTTCTAATGTCCTGGGACAATTCTCTCCTTGGCTTTCTGTTGTCCATGTTCAGTGTGGTTCACACCTTTTCACCAAACAGTAACATGACTATTTGTCTCTCTTTAAATAGGCAGACTAACTGATTATGGGTTTGAAAACAGCTGTGATGTCAATTAAAGGACAAACCTGAGTTCATCATGACCCCCTGGGCAATTAGTTGTCAGTCTTTTATGGAGGTACCATCATTTCTGTCCAGTCCTATTTCATTAGTTTTTTTTTTTTTTTTAAATAATTCTGTCAATCAACAACTCAAAAGTAATGGCTGATTTTGATTATTTAATTTTCAATACATTTTAATTCATTTTTACTTTTGAACTTTTCAAGTCATTTCAGTGAGCTTTGTGGACTTTCTTTTTTTAACTAAGGGGTACCAACTATTTTGTCTATCACTGTACTTACATTTAAATGTAAACTTCTTTGCTTCAAAGCACACCCATGGGACGAAATGCGCATCACAAGCCTGACGCAGCTCCCCCTACCGGCAGAGGGATGCCGAGTCTTAATTCGGTACAGCTTCCCCATTAAAAAAAAAAGTTCAGACACCACTACAGCTACAAATGCCCCTACAATTGGAGCAATAGGGAGGAGTCAGAGGGGTAGGGGAGGAATTCAGATTTGGCTGTGGTCTTTGAGCCAACTTGGTGCTTGAAAAAAATCAGTCATCAGACTGTTTGGGGACATGGGTTTATATACTGTGGCCCAACAGGAAGGTCCCATGAAAATTTATTAAGTTATTCAAGTCAAAAACTGTCCAATCAGATGCCTCAATAAAAGCATGTGGTCCTTGCTGGGCCTTATGTCAAACGGTCTAAACGTAACAGATTTGGTGAAGCCAATGTCAGCAGACTTCGCCTGGCTGTCGTCAAGCGGTAGGGACTTCCAAACAAGCTCACCCCTGATTGGCAAGAGTGGTTGCCATAGAAACAATGACTGAAGACACATTTGGACCAATTACTGCTTACTGACGACGTCTGACACCAACATGGCGTCATCTGTATCATGACATATGGCTACTGAATTGTCTTCATTTGGTTGGAGCTGGAATAAACCATTTCCTATAGGTGACGCCACACTCAGTTGGTCCAATTGGTCCACTCATATACAGTCAACTCATGATTTACCTCATCCCTGTTTTGGGGCTTGTCAGTGTTGGGCTTTCTTGAGACAATGAATTTCTGTTTTACCTCTGATTTTCCAGATTTGTCACAAAGTTCTACGAGTTAAGGAACCACAGTGACTTCAGTGACTGTGCCCTGTTTGAAGAGACTGGAAAGGCTTTGTTGTCTGAGGGTGTGGTCCTGAAGAGAAGAGGAGTTGTTCCTGTAAGTGTGGTGTGAGCCTCTGGAGGTTTATTCTGCCATTTTTTATCAAGATAAAATAACATTTGTCCTGCTGGTTCTGTCCTGCAGGCAGAGTCATCCAGGGATGCTGTGCTTGACTTGAAGCTCACCGACATGCTGGCAGAGCTGCAGCATGCCGCTAGTTCTCAATCAACACATAATCCAGCAGAACCAGAGTTGCCAATGCCAACACAGTCTTGAAAATGGACTTTATTCCTGCTACAGTGGAATGGATTTATTTAAAGAAAAGCTTAATTTATGTTGTCTATAAGAAACTCGACCTGATGTTTTCAGAAACTTGTTCGTAAAAAATACTGTGGATACTTAAAGTTAAGCTGTTTTTTAACTTAAAATCTGGTTTCATCTGGTGTTTGGTCATGACACATGAAATGACACAAAAAGCCCTGCGCACAGCAGCTCCTTTTGGGAGTGGAGTCTTCCAGTCGTGTTTTTCAGTTGCTACATTCTTCTCTAACCTGCATCATTTATCCTAAACAAGTGTAGACTTCATCAACCAGGGGGTGCTGTTGTAAAACATGTTTTCGTCCAAATCCTTTTTAAGTTGATTTTGGGATAATAAATATTCCGTTCCCACAAATTAATATCTTGTTCCCTCAAATTAATATTCCGTTCCCACAAAATAATATTCCAATCACACAAAATATTTCGTTCTCTTGAAATAATATTTTGCTCCCTCGAAATAATTAATTTGTGCGAACGAAATCATTATTTACGAGATTAGTCATTCATAAACCTGGATACTTGGATTTACAGCAGATACCTTCACATTTCTGTCTGTGTGTCTCATTACATTGCATGGAAGAAACAGATGTTTAGAGATCAGATCTATTTATTTTAAAAAGCACAAAAGCATCAGTAGTCGTGTCTCCATGTCTGCGTTCATTCACATCCCGGTTCGGTCTCCGTCCTGCCACAAAAGCCGCTTTCTGCCGCTACTCCCGTGTCTCTGTGACCCACATTCGTTCAAGAGGGGAAAAATATAATACATCATTAAATATGTACTGCAATTGCTCTGTTCCTTGTGGCCTAAAATGGAACGCTTCATTCTGTCCCCACAGCACTGAATGCAGCTGCATCGAGAAACTCTAATCCAGTTTTCTATGAATTATATCAAATACTTGTTGCTTCAGCTGCTTCTCTTTCAATATATGTCACCCATGTGTTTCAGAAAAAAAAGTCCTCTAGTCTGTTAGTAAAGGATGGCCTTACTTCCTTACTGCCTTTGACTTTGCCTTTGCAAATTTTTCTAGTTTGTGTTGTTGCTCATGAAGGTCATTTGAATACAAAAGGTTGTTCAGACAACAACAACACATGAAACTCAAAAAATGTTAATTTCTTACAATAATGCAAGTGTGAATGGTTCAATGAATGAATGTGGTCGCTGAAGATGCTAAAACTTTCTGCTTATTGCTAAAATACCTTGGGAGGGATCGAGTGGACAAAGGGGACAACAGAAAATTGATCAAAAAATGAAAGTTAAATTTTATTCTCAAAAAAATGTAAATAATTTACCAACTGGGTCCTTAAATGAGGTTAACAGAAACATAATTAACTCAGACAACAAACTTAACTTTAACTTTTCCAGCTGAAGAGACCAAGTAAAAGAAACAAACCGACCTACCCAAAGACACAACGGTGGGAACATATAGTGGTTGATCCGACCAACTGAGAAACATGGGGGGCGACTAACAACAATTACCACCAAGATTAAACACAAAACTTGGTCTCTTAGTGGAAAAGAAAAAAAAAACAAACAGAAGCAAATAAACATCAAATAAGTGGATGGTGCCTGCCCAATTGCCTGACTGGAGCATTTAAGGCGGTTATGTGAGTTACCACGGTAACTACTCATCTACCTGCAGCATCAGGCCCTGTCCCTGGAGTCCCATGGGAGCACTGTAAGAGTCATGCTTTTTTATTTCTCCAGTGCTTTCAATATATAAGACCCAGGCAATAAACAGCTACGCACTGCCAGTTATCAGATACCCTGCAGGAATAATAAGATGGCCAAAGGAAGAGATACAGACAACGGGTGTTAAAACACGAAAGATTCTCACCATGCATGGAGGGTTCCATCCCAAATCCAGCACCCTGAGACTATGCTAGCCGCAAGGAAGGAGGCCGAGGACTATTGAGCGTAGAAGCCACTATCCAGGATGAAACATCCAAGATGCATGAGTACATCAAGCTCAAGCCCCCAACTGACAGTGTGCTCAGTGAATGTCTCAGGCAATAGAGAGCAGAGGATACAGTGCTGGAGGACAGATCCTCATGGGAGGACAAACCCCTGCATGGGATGCACCACCGGACCATAACTGAAGTGGCTGATATCAAGACGTCCTACCAATGGCTAGAAAGAGCTGGCCTACAGGACAGCACTGAAGCACTCATCCTGGCAGCTCAGGAACAAGCTCTGAGCACCAGAGTAGAGGGCTGCATTGGGATTGGGTCCCGCCGGGTCCCGCGGGACCCAACCCAAATCTCGCGGGATTGGGCGGTTTGAATTGTACTGCGGGCGGGAGCGGGCGGCAAAAAAAAAACTCAGCGGGACCAATGCTGCCATGAATATCTCATGAATATGTATTAGCGGACTACGTTAGGCTGTGCGGCTGTTGGAGTCTTATGTACTGAATCTCCGTGAACGCACCAGGTAGAGACGCCCAATCGCCTCTATCATCTAACCTGTTGTTGGGGGTGCGCCCCGCCTCTTAGAAATTGTGCTCTTTAAAGCTTAATACCGCGGTCGCGTATGGGCGGAGCTAAGAACTAAAGTTATGGTCTGATCGCTGCATGGCGCAATGTGTGCATCAATGCATGGTAGACCCAAAGAATGTGGAGAGATCAGGTTTATTATTTTGAAGAGTTCTACTTGGTAATCATGTTTCCATGATTGAGTTCATAAAATCATCCCAGAGAAAGTCTCTGCTTTAACTCCCGCAGTGAAAGCTGCGTCTAAATCTGACGCCCGTGTTTGCATCTCTCTGACAGAGTCTGAAGCCAAAGCCCCTCCCCCGCATCTTTACCTGCTTTTCCTCTCTACCTGTTCACCTGTTCACATCCTCTGTAGCTGAGTTGTTTTTTCCCCGCGCTCCCAGAGTATTCTACACAGAGAGCGCAAAATACGGTCATAGCAGGTTACAACGTTAGTCGGGACGCTGTAGCGCAGCAGAAGGATGAAAGAGCTGTCAATCTATCTGGCAACACTGCGCGGGATAAGGAGCAGGTTACCTGGCAGGGACATGATGTCAATGGATAAAGCAGAAAAGAACCACAAACGAGGTTCATCGTGAGACACGCATGGTGTTCAGATCTGCCTGCTGATGCCTCACTGAGGCGCAAAACAGCAAAAACGGGAAAAGGCTGAAGCTAAAAAAAAAAAGTATTTTTCCGTCAGGAAAAAATTAATTCATAGATTTTCAGCTCTGTTGAACAATTAATGTTTTTCTTTCTCCATAAATTCAAATGACTTTGACCTGCATCTTTACCAGCTGGTTCAGCGCGCTTCAGGCCGTCTGTCTGCGCGCGCAAACACGCACAATTTTAACCGAACAGGATTTGTGAAAATATATTTAATAATTAAGTTGCACATTACACAAAGAGGAATGGATGAAAAGATGAGGCTGGAGGAGGGACATGAATCTCTTTAATAATATCAACACAAATAAGTGTTTTTTTCCTGCGGGACGGGAGACGATACAAAATCAATGCATCTCTATTACTGTGCGGGACTAAATTCTATGAGTTTTGCGGGTGCGGGCGGGAGTGGACATACATATTGCGGGAGCGGGCGGGAGTGTAACGCATACGTTGCGGGAGCGGGCGGGATTGGTCAGAAATTCGGCGGGTGCGGGCGGGAGCGGGATGAAGAAAATAGTCCCGCGCAGGGCTCTACACCAGAGCAATAGAGGCTCAGATCTACCACACCCGACAAGACCCAAGGTGTAGGCTGTGCAAAGAGGCGCCTGAAACAACCCAGCACATAACTGCAGGATGTAAGATGCTGGCAGGTAAAGCATACATGGAGCGCCACAATCAAGTGGCTGGAATAATATACAGGAACATGTGTGCAGAATATGAACTGGAAACCCCAAGGTCAAAATGGGAAACACCTCTGAAGGTGGTAGAGAATGAGAGGACAAAGATCCTGTGGGACTTTCAGATCCAGACTGATAGGATGGTAAACCAGACATCGTGGTGGTGGATAAAGAACAGAGGAAAGCCATTGTCGTGGATGTGGCAGTGCCAAGCGATGGGAACATCAGGAAGAAGGAACATGAGAAACTGGAGAAAAACCAGGGACTCAGAGAAGAACTGGAGAAAGCCAGGAAAGTGAAGGTGACAGTGGTGCCTGTGGTAATTGGAGCACTCGGGGTAGTAAACCCCAAGTTGGAGGAGTGGCTACAACAGATACCTGGAAAGACCTCAGACCTCTCAGTCCAGAAAAGCGCAGTGCTAGGAACAGCTAAGATACTGCGCAAAACCCTCAAGCTCCCAGGCCTCTGGTAGAGGACCCGAGCTTGAGTGAGAAACAACCCACGGAAGGGTGAGAAGGGCGGTTTTATATATATATATATATATATATATATATATATATAATTTAAATGTCTAAAGCTGAATTTCAAAATAAAAGTAACTCAGTAACTCAGACATGTGTGAGCACTGTGATAGTAATCTACCCGATAGTTACATGCATGCACTATGGTTCTGCACGCCTGTCCAGGCTCTCTGGCAGCAGGTATGTGCCGATCTATCAGTCTGGCTTAAGGTTCCAATCACGGCTTCACCGTCACTTTGCGTGCTTGGTGACATGAGTGCCATCGATGTAGACGGAGGATTATTAAATATCATTTTCATAACTCTTTGTATTGCTAAAAAAAACAATTTTAATGAATTGGAAAAACAAGAAAAATATAAATATAAGTCAATACAGAAATCTGCTTTTTGATCATATCAGCTTGGAAAAAATGTCAGCCCAAAGTTCAAGTAACTTTGAAAGAATTCAGTCTCTCTGGTCTCCCATGGCTAACTCCATGACTTAGAGGGTTGGGGGCCTGGTCGTCGCTGCTCCCTGTCTTTCTGCCATGGTGCGGGGGGGTTTCGGGGCCTCCGCTGCCTGGTGGGGGCTGGTGGGGACCCCACCCCCCGTTCGGCGGGGCCTGGGCTTGCTCCGGGGGGGGCGGCGCTATCTGGCTCCTCTCTCTCTGTGTGGGGTGGGTGGTGCTGGGCCTGGGGCATCGGCGCCTCTGAGGATGGCACCTCGGGGCTAGGGGACCTGGGCCCCATGCTGGGGGGGCTGGGGGACGGCTGTTTGACCACCGGGGGACAGTCTACCAGCTGTCCTCAACTTACCCCCTGCCTCATATAATCTCATATTAGGGGAAGGGAGTGGGGGGTTTAGCCTGCGATGCACTTTGGGGAGGGGGCTACTTGGCAGTGGTCCCCCTCCCATGGATGCCGTATGGAGTGGGCCCCCCCCTCTCTCGGTTTTATTTACACCTTAGACATGTAGGGCCCTTGGTAGGGGGGGTGCTTGGACATCACTGCCAGCAAGCAGCAGATGTCCTCCTAGCACCCTACCCGCCAATTTTAACTACTCCTTAGACATTTAGGGCCCCTGGTGGGGAGGGTGAGGGGACATTACTGTGAGTAGTCAGGAAATGTCCCCTCAGTGCCCTACCCACCAATTTTAACTCCACCCCCTTAGTACACACCTTTACTCCTCAAAATATACATTCGAACACAAACACACACACATGCACACACACACACCCTTACAAACCCACACACACATTTGGCAAGGTAGGTGGGACCTAGGTCCATCTGTCCCCTACCCCGTTCCTGGTGGCGGGTACCGGGCCCTTGTCAACGGCGGCCGTGTCCCCTGGGTGCCGGTCTCCTCTGCCCGGCGGTGCTCTCTCCGCGGGGGGGGGTCACATTACACCTGAGCCGGGGGTGTCTGTATCCCTGTGGGGTGGGTTCTGGTCCTTGCCCTCGGGTGCCAGGCCTCGCCAAATTTCCAACTGTGGCCTTGCCTGGTCGGGCCATGTTTACAACAACCCTCGTGGGCCCCCCTTTTCCCCGGGGTGCCTCCCTCCTGGGTGGGGTCGGCTGTCCCCTGCCTTGCTCCTTCCTGGACCAACCGTGGGTCGGGTGGGTGGCTGCCTGGAGCGCGGAGCGGGTCTCCCTTGGGGGTTCCTGGCTTGTACCTGGGGTTGGGGCGGGGGGATGCCCTGAACTCCTGGGTGGTGATGAGGTGCTCGTCTGGGGCTGTGGGTGCCCTTCTTGGGTGGAGATTTGAGATTTGTACTGCACTTGAACCTTACCGTAATGATAAACATCCAGTAAACGTATTGCTTTATGCTGCTTCATGGTTCTATCCCCCCCTCCTATTATCACCCTCCTACCCCCCCCCCCCCCCTTTATCATCCCCCTCTCTTCTTCCCTCCTTTCCTTTTTCCGTCCGGTCCAACATCAAAGATTTTCAAATATGATTGAAATTAATAAAGTTTGGCCTCAATTACAAAAGGGGTTTATTCAGACATTCCTCTGGTTTGTCTGAAGATCAATAACCCCTGTTGTTAAAGTAAAATATGTCCAACACAAAAGGCCCTCAGCTCTCATCTGTTTGCCTAGCTGTTGGACAGGACAAGTAAAAAAAAAAAATGTCTGATATGGAATTTCAAAATAAAACGCATTTAAAATCAGGAATTGAGGAGTATTTACTATAATGTTGACATATGTCTAAATAAACTGCTAGTTTTCAGACAGTCATTTAATGGAATTTCAAAATAAAACCCAATTAAAATCTGCTATAAATGGGTTTTTGCCATAGGTTCACATGTGTCTTAAAATAACTAAATAGTTGTAACCCTTGTGCTATCCTAGGCACTTTACCGTTGGGAGTTGGGTCATCTAGACCCACTAGACAATGCGCTAAACCTTTTTTTTTTCAATGATTTGTGATCTTCACTGGTTCAATGGATTACATTAAATTTTTCCACCTTTATCCACCTTTGTCCTGGTAGGGAGAACATGTCAAAGTAAGGGTGGGGCCATCTAAGATAGTACAAGGGTTAAGAGATCCATTTAGCTTCTCACTAATAGTGTCCCACCTGGTGATGTCACCTAAAACGTTTCCGACGGATCTGATGTGGAATTTCAAAATAAAACCCAATTGAAATCTGCTATAAATGTGTTTTTGCCATATGTTCACATATGTCTAAAAAAACCAAAATCTGCTAGTTTTAAAACAGGGGTCTCAAACTTATGAGGCCAGAACAGTCTCATAATTCAGAAATGCACACACTCCGAATCACAAATGCACACACTTCGATTCACAAATGTCATTTCAGTCATACAAAAACTCTTGCAGTAGAAAACATTTATTTTCACATACTTAATTTACATCTTAGTTGGCATTCACAAAATTTGATTGGCATAAGGCTCCGTACAATTCCATGAGATAATTTCCATAAACTTTAGGGTACAAAACCCCCCCACGGAGCCCACAGGTGGAAGCCGGGGAGGAGGGTGGGGTGACGAAAGCGGCGCTGCGGTAAGAAAGAGAATGAACGCTGCACACCTGGACTTAAATAGGAAGCTGAACAGGTGAGTTAATTAACTACCGCCCTAGGGGGGGAAGAGACTGCCGAGTTTCCGGTGCCTGAAAGTGCGAATATCATTCGCTATTTTCAGTCATACAAAAACTCTTGCAGTAGAAAACATTTATTTTCACATACTTAATTTACATCTTAGTTGGCATTCACAAACTTTGATTGGCATAAGGCTCCGTACAATTCCATGAGATAACTTCCATAAACTTTAGGGTACAAAACCCCCAAAACCAAAGATCATCAAAAGAGAGAAGAAGAAAGAATGTAAATGTATAATCAGTGTGTCATAAGATGAGGTGTGTTTTGGCGGCATTCCATTTTCATTTCATTTCATTCCATTTCCAAGTAAGACTGCTATGTGTGACCCGGCACCTTTGACCGTTGGGCCGCCCCCATTCGAGTACAGCGCCTCGAAGGGGACACACTATCTAGTGGAACTGCTATGTGTGACCCGGCACCTTTGACCGTTGGGCCGCTCCCGTTCGTGCCCACTAGGGGAACATACTATCTGCAAAGAGAGAGAGAGAGAGAGAGAGAGAGAGAGAGCCAAACAAAGAAAACGAAACAAAACAGGGAGCCAACATAAGAATCACTCATACCCAATTTTTTAAGAACATAAATCCCCATCCGCAAAACGTAAGGAACTATAATTTGAACCGCCAAGAACAACCCGTAAGAAGACACTACCTACATCCATCCAAGCTCCCAAAGCATGCTAAACATGCTTAAGTACCATCCATTATTCGTAGCTTCCATCAAATACTAAGAACGAGCTTAGCATTTTCATTTGGTATGCTATTAAAGCTTTTCAATAACATCCATTAATTCAAGCTTCCAACGACAGGACTATGAACGAGCTTAACTGCCATAATGTTACCCCATTTGTCATACCATAATACGAGCTCAGAACATCCATTTATTCGAAGATTTCCATCTAAGTATCAAGAAAATCCTCACTGCCATTTGTCTGAAGCTTAATTGGCGCAATTGAGTTTAGAAACCAAATTTGAGCTCCATCGCATACTAATAATACACTTTAGAACATCCTAAATTTTGAGGCTTCCACCTGGCAATATAATCCCAGAATTTACATTCATTCTACTGCCAACATGATGATTGATTTAAGTCAGAAGTGTCATGGGAACGTAGGGGAGGTCCACCGCCCCATCACTTTCAGTTCAGCAATAGGTACGTTGAGCAGTCATCGTGGCAACACCAGATCAAGGAATGCAGGGGTGTCATCATTCGCCAGAAATGGGGAAGCAGGCCAGAGAGCAGGGACTTGCAGGCTCAGGATGCGATGCATAGATAAAATACAAAACCAGTATTAGTCCCAGCAAAAAACATATATATAAAACCTATAAACTGATTAGTTTATACACTGATTAAGATGAATGGAATAACAACAAGGTTAAATTTATTAGAAAGTTAAGGAAAGTCCCATTGTGGCTTCATCGCACCATAGAAACCACCCGTATCACAAAATCCAGCAGTGAATTGATAGTGAAATACAGAACCTGCACAATATCTTAACACCAATTTTATATACACCAATTGTAAAGAAGCAACCTTTGACAGTTCCAGAGGGACGCACCTTCAGAAGGTCATCGAGAATTAGGCGATGGGAAGGGTAACCAAGGGCCAAGGAGATTGTAGATGAGGAAGGTCCACGTCCCACATAGCAATGGATTGCAGCTCGGCTGAAATTTGATTCTCGTATTTGATATTAGTGGTTCTCAAATAGGTGGACAACAAAACACAGACTGCCGAAATTTTAGCCAAGGGCGTCTGGAGATCCATAAGGGATTGTAGGTTTTGATAGACTGAACCTTAGATTTTTAGAGGCGGAGCATAACAAGCCTCTACATGTAGATGCATCTAGTCAAGTGTCATCTGCTTAAGCAGCGCAGATAGAAGACTGGCTTGCGGACACAAGAATTAACTCTTGAACTAAGCTTTAGAGCGTAAAAGAATGGAGTTTCTACGGTCAGGGTTAATTTGCTTATGGTGTTATTTAAATACTACCCAAGACAACCGATGAAACACATAAGACTATTATCTCACTCTTTAATTAAAGAGCCTTAATATAAACTCCATGGCTAAATTATCATAACCACACGATCTTTAAACCATTAGAGCCGTGGATTCTGGCGGCCGGACGTACACAAACCGCTCTTATAAATCTTTCCCCCCAAAACTAGAGGGCCCAGCCACAGAAGAGCAAGCGGAGGGAGACTGAAGACACGACAGGCATCATCATAACAAGACCTCTAAGCATTGAGAAGGACAGGCTACAAAACGGAAGACGTGAATATCCAGAACAGGAACATGGGGCCCAGGATCAAACTACCCGGAACAAAAGCACAAGATGAATGGATGACTGAGGGACCAAAGTCAGAGCAGAATCAGGTGGGCCGATCATTGAACAAACAGCCACCAACCAAAGAATGAAACAAAGTACACGCTGCACAAAAGCAAGAGATGGCATAAAGGGAGAGGCGTGCACCAATGAACCATCCAGATCCAGAAGAAGAAAACAAATCCGGATGGGCAGAGGACCATACGTCGCAGACAACGCGGTAACCCAGATCAGAAAATGAAAGTAAGCCACAGAGATGCAAAAGACCAGGCATACAGAGGAACATTGACGCAGAGAAAACAGCAAAACGCGCAAAACGAAGGGGAGCCCATAGCCTACCCAAGTCCAGTACAGGGCTTGTGATAATACAGTCGATAGAATGAGGACCGCCATGACAGCAGAAAGGTCAACCGATAAACAAATCGAGCGCCGACTGGATGCCGAGAGACTCTTCCGGGAGGCAAAGAGGCAGGACACTGAGAACATCAGTGATAACAGCCATCCCCAGCCACAAATCGCGTCTGGAGTAAAACGTGGAGAAGGCATGGCAGCCGAAGTAAAAATAAACCAATCCGTAAGGCGCACGAGGAATCAGGCTACTGACGCCAAAAAAAAAAAAAAACTACGACGACAGGCGCCAACAGGACCGAAACAAGTTCCAACCATGAACACATCCAAGGGCCACCCACAGTGGCGGCCTAGAATGAACCATACCGTGAGCAGGCGGAGGAGACGAACGAAGATCGCCGAGTGAAACAAAACAAGCCACAGACGTTGCATAAAAGAGACAAATCAAAAGTAAAATTCACAGAGGAGAAAGGGGTCCAACAAGAACAAACCAAACGCTGAGTAAACCACCAAATGCACAGCAGCCACGACAGAAACACAAAACAAAGAGAGCCACCAAAATAATAAAGCCAGCGTTGCTTAAAGACAGGCAAAATTCACATTCGGCTCTTATCTAGGAGCCGTAGAAGCAGAGTCTTAGCCGGATGGCTAAGACAGAGACTCAGGAGGAGTTTCTACCCCCATGCCATCAGGCTCTTAAACGTTAACTCTACGCGTGTACCTTAATTATTTAAGTCTTCAGTCCACATTCATGCACATTATTTTGCATTCCATATTTAAGTCTACAATACACATATTGTACGTATTTCAGCGGTACATAGTTATACTTATGTATATCATGTAGACTTTACAGAAATAAATGACGTACATTTCCTGTATGATTTTCCTTAATTATTGTGCTGTCCACACAGCGGACCTGGGTTACATTTCACTACTGGTTGTATTTGCTAAATACAACTTCGTATGCAACAAAATAAAAATCCTGAAATCTTAAATAACATACAGCAACAGATAAAACGCCGAAAGCCACAACTAAGTCAGCCAGCATGAGAAACCTGTCCAGACGAGGACCACCAGCCCTGAACCACAGGAAAAACCCCACAACCCCTGAAAAATAACAGGATGCAGAGCCACAAAACATGAAAACGAGTCAGGTAGACCACAATGACAAAGAACATAAAACTACAATACCCAGAGTCCTTAGGGGCGTGACGTCACATACAACCGGAACAAAAATAAGGAAACAGAAACGCATCAGAAAACACAACAGAAAAACACGGGAAAAGACCGCCTGGCCGCTCACCGCAATGATACAAACGGCCAATGCAGAGGAGAAGCCTGAACGGCCCCCGATCTAACGCCGCTGCCAACCGAAACACCGCGAAACGCTCACCCGCCGCAGCGACGCGGACACGCCGGCGCCGCCACCCGGCCGATGAAACGCCGCGGAAGGAGAAACAAACGCGGCGAAATGAAAACCCCCACATCAGAAAAAGTGGGAGCACCGTCCAAAGAAGGGGGGAACACACCAAGATGCCAAAAAAGAAGGAGAGCCGCGGGGACGAAAGCGGCGCTGCGGTAAGAAAGAGAATGAACGCTGCACACCTGGACTTAAATAGGAAGCTGAACAGGTGAGTTAATTAACTACCGCCCTAGGGGGGGAAGAGACTGCCGAGTTTCCGGTGCCTGAAAGTGCGAATATCATTCGCTATTTTTATGCAAACATGCTAAATAAATTTGGAAATGCACATGGTGTGTTTCACAAATGCACACCCTGTGTTTCACAAACACACACATTGAGTTTCACACATGCGCACTGAATGTTTTACAAATGCACAATAAGTGTTTCTCACAAATGTGTACAGTGTTTCACAAAAACATTTCAGAAATTCACAATAAATGTATCAGAAACGTACAGACTTACAGATCATTCGAATAGCAGAATGTGCATTCAAAACCCCGTTCTCGTTTGTGAATCTCCCCACGTGTGAAAGATTTTTCTACGGTGAATATTGAGACTCTTCTGACGGAGCAGGTCAACTAATGTCACCATTGGCTAGTGAATCTGTCAATCAAACTCATCGTCAAAGCAGGCGGGTTCGATTTTAGCCAATCGAATGGCCCCTTACACTTTCTCTATGCTTTCGTGCAGGTGGCAAAAGCCCCGCCCATATTTGATTCTGTACCAGTCGGTCATTAGCGTGTTAGCCTTAGCATGGCTTGTCGGTTTATTGCCTTCGGTCATCAAAAATTACTGGCTGGTGCAACTTTTCAGTGGATCTGGAAGCAAGGCAACAGTGGTTGAATGCAGTTGACATTGAATGCAGAGAACTCTGTCCTGGTGATGAGATATGAACTCGGAATTGTTTCCTTCTCTTAGCTTTGATGCTAGCGTCCTTTCACACTCAGACACGGTTCCAATCGGTCTTGATCATATGAAGGTGGAGGAGAAAAACCTTCAACTCCCACAGAAGGTTCTGTGGAGAAACTGGCATCACTTTGCTCTGTACCACGCAGTGGGACTACATAACCTCAAGTTCATCTCACTGTCAATCACAGATACCCAATAAATACACCTCCCCTGCTCAGCCCGAAGTCACTTTGCTGGACCTTAATTTTAATTTTTTAATAACTCAAATGTCATTGATTTTATTTTGTAACCATATTTCTGCTTCTAACCTCTTGGCCAGGTCACACTTGCAAAAAAGATCCTCATCTCTGGGTTTTAGAACTGGTTAAGTACAAAACAAAAGATGGTCATAGAACAACAAAGTGCAAACATTCACCCTTTATTACAGAGTAAAATTCAGTGAAAACATGGACAGATTAAAACATGTGTCAAACTCAAGGCCCAGCGCCAAATGTGGCCCTCAAGAGCATAAAAGTTTTTAATTTCTTAAAATAAAAAATAGAAAGTGTTGTGTATCTATTCATATCTAGGGGGAATCAGACTTGAAATATCAGATTGGGTAACTATACATTACGACTAGAATCAAATTTAAAAGGATTTATGCTAGAGTAACAAGCAAACATGTTTTCTATGCAACTGGAATTGCCACTTTAAAAAGTTATTATAATAAATAAATGAGTTATTTAACATTAAGGAGTAGTTACATTTATTTTTCATTACATTTAGTTACATGTATCAGTCATATCTGGCCCTTTGAGGACAGCCGCTATGCTGATGTGGCCCTCGGTGAAATTGAGTTTGACCCCCCTGGATTAAAACATCAAAATTTAAGAAGATGCGGGATCTCTACTGATTTGAATTTTATTTAAACTGGAATTAATTTTCATAACATCCTTACATACAATGAAGTCCCTTGAACAATCCAGCTGTATTTATTTGAACTTTGTCTTCCTCCCCTCAGTCTCTCTCCTTCTGTATGTAATTATGTTGCCTAAATTAAGTTCTAAACAAACTGGACAGTGAAGGTATAGGTCCACTCCAAAACGGTCTGAATTCTGCAATGGATTGATGTCTTGCAGTTCCAACATTTGTGGACCCAGAAGAGGACTGTCCAATACCGGGACATTGATCCCAGGATGAGGTTCAGTCATGGATCCACTCTCCTCCCATTCAATCTCTGGAACCAGCATACCCTGGCAAAAATAAAAAGATACTGTTCATGAACAGCGGTGCTTTTTTTTTATGTTTTAGATTATGTAGGCACAGTGACCTACTAATTATTACTTATATTGTTGCTGGCAGGCAGACCTCATATCACCATAACTGTTTTTAATTTGTAAATAAGTGATCCTTAACAAAGAAGTGAGATTAGTACATCTGATAGCTCATAATGCCATGCATTGTGATGCATTTTGAACTTGCAGATGTGCTATTCTTCCTACTTGATTTAAAAAACCAAATAATTTAGGGAAATTGTTTGCACCACACAACAATAATACTTTTCATTCATTTTTGATGAAAATTCGATGTAGTCATTTTTGATTTCATGATACTGTTCTTGATGCTTTCCACTTTAGTCCAACTGCACACAAACCAGTTGTCCAGTACAGTGAGATTAAATAAAGCATTTACCCGGGGATCAGAAACAGGGTTCTGGGTCAAACCCAACTGCCACAGCTGATTTGCTTCTTCCTGATTGGATGGCTGTCCCACGTGTCACTAAAGACATCCAAACTGGCCTGAATGCGTGGTAGGAAAATGTAGTGGCAGCAGAATACGTGATGTTACTGATATTGAGCAAGTCTTGGTCCTTAGAAGAGTGCAGGATGTTGTAATAATAACCAGTTACATTCAGGAAGACATCACACCAGAGGGGCTCAATCCTGTATTTGGAAAAAAGCAAAAATAAATATTATATTGTCAAATTTATTATTAATACATCATTCACTTTTATGTATATATTAAAGCTTCTAAAAGTAGGTTCAACTCACTGTTGATTGTGTGTACACTTTTCCCACAATGAGGCTGTTGATGTCAGTTCTACGTACTGTGAGCATTAACTCGGCTACGCCCACATGTTCTCCATGATCTCCTCTAACCCTGACAATAACATGAAAATCATGTCTCAAACACATCATTACAAATGCATCACCAATACGGTACACATCAATTTAAAATGTAATGTTCTTATGTACGTTGCCAATAAGTAGAATTTCTAGGTTAAATAAAATTACAGGAGTGGGTTACATGTATCACTGGGGAAAAAAATGGAGGCGAGAGAGACTGTTAAGGGGGTGTAAAATGTTATTCATGAGGGGAAAGAGTTTTAGAGTTGTCTTTGTTTTCAGAGAGGAGTCTAAAAAAAAGTGATTTTATTTTTGTACAAATAACCAAGTACTTATACTGCCTGATATGTGAATAAAATATGTCTTGATGACAGTGATGAAAGTCAGGCAAGGAAAAAATCCCTGAACTTTTCTTTGAGTGATATGGCGGCGCAGAGAATTTTTTTTGAAAAATCCATGGTCGTAGATGCTTTCTGGTACATTCTGGCAGCTAGTTGTTCACTTCTTAATCAAGAAACAAAGACTAATTGGAGCATCATGATTTGTCATTCAAATCCCTAGTTTGACTTACCATTAAGGACTTGCTGGTCCTAAAAAAGAATTTGGATAATTGCTCAAAGTAACACAATCCTACAATCTAAGCTTTTCCTTAAAGCTGCAAAACATACAATTGCTAAAATATAGTAACATCAAAGCCCCAAATGGCAAAAAGAACACCAGTAACTATGATATTCTATGAAAGTACCTCATTTGTACATGATTTCTGCTTTAGAAATGACAGATGGAAAACATCCACCTACACTGTTTTCTCAAACTATAATTACATCAAAATATGGGATCTGCTTTAAACTATCTTTCTATAACATAATACATCAACTATTTAACATCAATACTAAGTAATCTGGGAAATATCAAAACAAACATACAAACTAAATTAAACATTGTAAACATTCTTTTTTTAAGGGAGTGTGGGTCCAAACCACCAAATACTTGTAATTAATGTCAATAATACGGAACTAAATCATGGTAATTAGGAAATGCAAATAAATTAGGTAGAGAAATGTATTCAAAATAAGAAAACTGAAATTATTTCAAAATTTGGTTTTGAGATTATTTTACACAAAATGTATTGGACCTACACTACCTTAAAAATATTTTTCTTCCAGCCAAGACCACTTAAATTTGTTTTTTATCGTCTTCTCACAACTGAGGTCATGACCACGCTCAATAATGACGATGCCCGCCATTATTTTAACACAAATTTGATCGCAAACTCTTCAGATTTGTTTGTGAAAGTTTAGTGTGGGTCCGCCAGTTTTGGTCTCTAGGAAATCCGTCACGCTGACCATGTGGTACAGACAGAGCCAATCAGAGCCGTCGACGCATCTGAAAGCAACTAAAACGTTCCGTCATTGGTCAATTAGGCCGGGAAGACGAGAGATGGCCGCGCCCATAGAGGAAGCGATCCACGGAGAAATATAGAAAATAAAGCTAAAATTCGCAGATTTCCGACAATTTTTTCATCCGGAAAGCGATTTGTCTGTAGAGATCAGGGGCCTCATTTAAAAAACTTTGAGTAGGATTTGCGTCAGAATTGGCGTACAGACAGAAATATTTGGATTTATAAAACTGTGCGCGCACACATCCAACGCATCCTTCCCGTAATAAATCACAATCAATTCTAAATGCTGCGCAGCTTTTGCGGCTTCATGACACGCCCATAAATAGTCAGTGAAACGCCCACAAATGAATATTCATTGATTGCGAAATCATGGCAAACACGGAGAGGAAATCAAAAAAACGTAACTTCACTCATTGTGAAGTAGACGTTATCGTTGGCGAGGTGGAAAAGAGGAGAAAAATGTTGTTTGGAGGGCACAGTGCTGGCATTACTAACATCTGGCGCTGCATCGCCAGAGTGTGTCTGCCACGGGTGGGGGACAGGGGACACCGGAGCTGACTCCTCTTGATGAGAGAGTGGCGGCAGTTATTGGGGAATCCTTTTTAAGTGGAGTGGTGACTGAGGCGGAGGGGGACACGACGTGCCAGATGCACCGGGTGACACCCCCCCAAAAGCTCCAACAGGACGGCTGGAGGAAGTGGGAACCGGCTCATAAGCCACTGGTCCTCGTTTGCCAGCAAGTCTTCTTGCTGTCTAAAGATGCGTTCACTACCAATTCTTTTTTTTTTTTTTTTTTTTTTTTTTTTTTTTTTTTTTTTTCTTTTTTTTCTTTTTTTTTTTTTTTTTTTCTTTTTTCTCTTGTTCTGTCCAACAACTTAGCAAACAGATTAGAGCTGCAGGCCTTTTGTGTTGGACAGGTTTTACTATCACAAAAAGAGGTTGTAGAACTTTAGAAGCCAGAGTGTAGATCTGAATTAACCCCTTTTTGTTGAATTATTTATTTCTTTATTTGTTATATTTAGTGTGTGTGGGGAGGAAGAGGGAAAATGTGTGTGTGGGGGGGGGGGGGGGGGGGGTGGAAGAGAGTAAAGGGAAGAAGGGTGAAAAAAGGGGGGATACAAGCACTGATTTGGATCAGTTATTCTTTTAAGCTGTAACAATTATACTAGATCTGCTGGAAAGACAAATATTTCATCATGGGTAAAAATCTGACACGAAGATGAGTGGAAAATATCTGTCCATCAATACACTGTAGGTTAGAAGGAGGGATGAAGCAGACAGGGAGCAGTGTGGCAGTGTGCACGTGGGGGTGGAGATACATGCATGCTGCCGAAGTGAACCTTGTGTTGTGGGGAACCAGATCCTACCCAGCCGGAACAGCCAGACCCGGAAAGGGGAGGAGAGGCCCCCCAAGGCCAACGCCCCCCCCACACCGGACCCAAGCAGCCCGGGAGGGGGGGAGGCGGGGACCGCCCACCCGACCAGCCAGGCGCAGAGAAGGCCCCCCTACGGGGGCCCCCACTACGCCCAGAGGCATAAGCGAACCCGGCGTCCGGCCCCCAGGCCACAGGACAGGAGCGCTTAGCCGTACCAGGCGGCAGCCATGGGGGCCGCCGGGCGCCGGACGCCGAGACAAGGGCCAAGGACGAAGCCAGGGCTTCAGAACCCGAGAGCCGCCCACCACCCGACCAGTGCCCCGTGTCCGCGAGCCAGCCGCGGCACGCGACCCGAACAACCCAGAGATCGCCACGCACCCACAGCCACCCCCCATAACCCTACCCACTACAATCCCCCCCCTCCCTTACCCTTAAAGTGCCCTACCCCTCTGTGATGGGAAGGGAAAGCCCCAGAGGGTTCCAGTGAGTCAGCCCCCAGGTCCGTCCATCCATGCACTCACGCACACATACAATCATCTGGTTACCTCCCCACCCCCCGCCGCCACGCAGTAACCCCCCCCCGCCGACCGACCCCCAGCACCGTACGCCCGACCATCACCGCAGCCGACATGATACCCCCATGCCCGGCCGCCCTGAGAGGACCAGGCGGGTGAAGACCGGCCGCCCCCCCCCGACCCCACCCATGTATGGAGGTGTGGCAGTGCTGTGTGTGTGCTGCAGGTAAAAAAAGGAAGTCTCCAGTGTGGGGTCCCTACCGCTGCTAAACCGCAGAAACTGCAGTTCACTACCAATTCTTCCATTTGCCACATCTTCTAAGATCCAAGATCAGCCATTGTGCGTCATTACGCATTGTGATGGGGCATTTTATTTCCATCCATTTAATTACATCTGACAAGCTACAGATGTCGGTAATAATCCACGTGGAAATGGGAAATTGTTCAGCGCAAATGTAATTTCTTGTTGCTTTCTGAATGGTTGAGACATACGCCATACATTGTTTTATCAAAAATAAAACAAACTAAAGGCATATGCATGAATACCATAATTCTGTAGCTTATGAAGAAATGTTTTACTATGAAAACAACTTTCCCCAGTGGACAATTAGCCCGTCCGTCCGTTCGTCTATTTGCACCTATATCTGCTCCGCCAGACGGACAAATTGAGGAGAATATCAGTTTTGTACATTATTTCGTTCTGTTAACTATATTATTTATGAGGATGAATTGCACAACATGCCAGTATTGCAGAACATATTTCACTTTTCTTTTTTAAATTAGTGTTCATTTGAACCGCGAAGGGGGGTCTAAGGGCAGGGATGCCAGTATAGCTTAGTCAGTTTGTTAGTTTTAGTTCATTTTAGTATTTTCCTATTGACTCTTTGTATTCGTGATCCTTTTGAGTTCATGTTTTACTTCGAAGCCCATCGAGACGACTGTTGTTGTGATTTTGGGCTATACAAATAAAATTGAATTGAATTGAATTTCTGTTGTAATTTTCGCTTGATTTTTTGTTTGTTTCATTGCTGATCGATCAAACGGGTGTTCGTGTAGCTGTTAATTCCGAGACTTGCTTTGTGAAGTCTTCATGTTATTTATGAGAGGCAGTATTGTCATTTTCACTTTCACGTGTTTCTTCCATCTGCCGACGGTGTCGCCGTTTCTCATTTCACCCGTTTTTGTGCGTACGCCTGGGTCAGAGCTTGTGTGAAGGACCGCACATTTTCCCGTCAAGCTTGCTTTTTATAAATCTCAATTATTGCGTAGAGAGTGGCGTACGCCTTCTTTTGTGCGTACGCAACGTTTATAAATGAGGCCCCAGGCCTTTATTTCCCGGAAGGTACGATCGGTTTGCTCAAAAACCCGGGTTTCCGGGAATTCCTGGAAGACTTTCATCACTGTTATGAATAACATGAATACCTCAGAGGAAAGCCATACATGTTCACAGCGTCACTGAAGAAGGCCAGGTGGGTGTCTGCACAGTTGTTGTCTGCTATCTTCAGGTACAAGATCTATGGAATACAAGTACAAATACTTTCAACTGACAGATATTTACCGGGGCAAAAATGCTAAATTCCCAATTGACAGGTAAAACAGCAATACAATAGGATGATAAAATATAAAATAGAATAGAATAGAAGGATATTTTATAATCCCTGAGGACATTTTTAAAAATGGCCATCTTAAAAAAACGCAAAAACACACACACATTACAAATAGAAATATTACAAATTAAAAAGATTGATAAAAAAGGTACATAATTGAAAAATCAGTGGGTAAAATTAATTAAAAGAAATTACTTGTAAGAGCCCCTGCCAGAGAGTTGTATGGCCTGATGGCTCGAGGAACAAAAGATTGGTTCAGTCTTTCTGTGGAGCAGCGCTGGGACAGCAGTCTGTTGCTGAATGTGCAGGCCTTCCACATCAACAGGTTGCCTCTCCTCCACATCAACAGGTTGCCTCTCCAAGACAGTCGATGATGCAGCCTTTGAAGGATGTCACGCTTCAGTAATTCCTAGAGAACAAATAAAAACACAACAAACATGGATTACATCATTTAGCTGGCTGAGATTAAATTACATAACTTTTAAATATTTGAAAGGGGAATGTTATGATAATGATAACTTGAGGTTGTAGTAAAGGACAGCTTTAAAAAAAAAATCAGAGACAAGACACTGATCACAGGAAGCCTGTGTATAATACTTACATGAACTTCTACTCTCATCACTGTTGACAGCTGATTTCTCCCATCCAGCCTTTCTGTGACTACTAGTACTTATCGACTACAAAACAGCCTAAAAACATAATAATGTTTGGGGTTCTTGTCATTGCGTTATTGGAAGTAAAGATACGGGGATTTTAGTGGCTGTCACTCTGACACAATCTCACAAGGCTATTCAGCACAATACGGGTTCTAACGTTAGAAAGTTAATGACGCTTCTTTCATTCAACAGTGGATATATGGGGCGCCGAATGTAAAAATTAACCTTGTAAAAATGTTGTGTCAGTTTTACCACATTTAGACATTTCTTTCCATATATGCTGCATTTATATCACATTTTGTCTATATTTATCACCAATAAAAAAATTATCTGTGACTTGAGGATATGTAGTTTTAGAGGTTAAAATTAAAGCTAAATATTAATGATAAATAATAAATATTAATGTAAATATAAATGTAAAATGTAAATGGAGAATGTTAAGCTATATGTAAATAATGAATGTAAATGTTAAATCGAAACACATAACTAAATCCCAAACATAAATATAAATTTTAAATGTATATGTTAAATATAAATATAAATGTAAATGTTAAAAATAAATATTAAATATATATCTAAATGTGAAATCTAAATTAGAATCTAAATATTAAATCTAAATGTTTAATTTAAATGTAAATGTGAAATGTAAATGTTATATCTAAATATAAATGTTAAATGTAAATGTTAATATTAAAAGTAAATGTAGATCCAAATGTTAAATGTTAAATGTAAATGTAAATATAAATGTTGCGCTTAAATGTTAAATATAATTGTTAAATGTAAATGTAAATATAAATGTTCCGCTTAAATGTTAAATATAAATGTTGACTTTAAATGTTTGGGAAATATGCTAATGTGGCCACGTCCCTCACCGCACGGACCAAACCATGTTCAGAAGAAAGTTCATGGCAAACTCTTTGAAACTTGAGGATGTTAAAAGGACCGTTGTTTCAGGAGTGTGAGCTGCATTGCTAGGTGTCCTTGCACCTACACCTGCTGCTGCTGCAAATCTGGTAAGTGGAAAGGTTAAAAAAAAGTTATAATGCTATATTGTGGAAACTGATGTTTAGCTAGCTAAACAGCTAGTCTTTCCAAGCTAGTCTTAACCGTTAGCTAACAAATTGCTAACGCTATCAAGGCATTTCTTGACATTAGTGTAATAATATAATGCTATTTTGTAACTTCCTTGACACATAATGATGAGAAATATCTCTGAGCAGGTCTCTTATGAATGTCTGTGGTATTTTTTACGGCACTTTACATCACTGTAAGTGTAACTAATGATTTTTTTTTTGGGGGGGGGGGGGGGTCTTTTTATTTATTGCTTGTCTTCTTTCTCTTTTTCTCATTACAGATCTTTCTTAATGCTAGAATCCCTAAGTTCCGATGTAAACCTTCTCTGTTCCATGCTTCTACTCTACAGGTTAACACACCAGCACCAACAAGCTCAGCCGCTCCACACAGACCAGTAACAACATCATTTCTTTTCTTCCATTGAGTACAGTGATTACATTTTTTACAACTGTTGTTTTTTATTTGTATATTTTTAAAATGTAACAAAACATCCATATGATTGTTTTTCTATCACCGCCCACCTCAGGTCAACACTCTGCCGCCACCCATTGCATCCACAAGTTCAGCCACATCTGCAGGGGCCGTCACATCCCAGAGATTGGTAAGAACTGAATGACTTATTTACTTTGAATGAGTAGAATTACAATCAATTTTGTTGTGAAAATTTAACTTTTAATGTGTTTTTTTATTTGTTCGCTGAACAGATTATTTGTAGTTATATGTAGAATTAATTCACTTTGTCTGTTCTTTGTCACTTTTTTCACCCTTGATGGATTTACAGAACTGTAGAATTGGAGTCTTCTTTAGTGTTTAATAATTATAATTCAACAGTGTTAACTGAACTGTGTTAATAAGGATGTTTAAATGAGAAAACAGTAGATAATAGACTAAATAAACAGAAATGTAGTACTGATTTATGTACTTTTCATTTTTTTATTATGGCCCACAGCAGCAGTCAC
This sequence comes from Oryzias curvinotus, assembly GCA_023969325.1. Lineage (NCBI taxonomy): Eukaryota > Metazoa > Chordata > Actinopteri > Beloniformes > Adrianichthyidae > Oryzias > Oryzias curvinotus. Next base: position 36,303,346 of record CM043718.1, read on the forward strand.
TGACTGCAAGGACCATATTGTTTTCGCAGTTGGAACGACGACTTCGCCGCCTTTCAGCGAGAATGTGACCCCCGCCGCATGCTCGAAAAGTCACCAAAACGTGCACACTCCTGGGATAAACTGCAAATGAATTTTCCACAAAGTCAACGTCACCCCCCCCGAAGACGATGACATCACGGCCAGTGATCCCGTCAAAAAAATGAATGGGCCGAAAATCGCGTATGGGGCCCAACAAAATGTACTTCAAAATACAGTCGCGAAAGCAAAACACACGTGTTGGGGATATCCCAAAGAAGTTTTGAAATCATTATGGGACGGCCACACGACCTACGGCCCGGCGGACATTTTGTGGCGAACTCTGAGTATTGCCGATTTTTGTGTTTTCCCACGATATGGGAAAACGACACTTTTGTTTGAGCGATTTTCACACAATTGCACACACTTGCTGCCAGCTCCAGTCCACAAACACCACAGAAGTGTCGTTGACCTTTGACCTTGGGAGAAGGTCGCCATCTTGCATTTTTTTTAAAAAGCCCCTTTAGCGCCACATATAAACAAAAACTTGTCCTAGGGATTTTTTGCCATTGTCTCGTAACTTCTCAGGCATCCATAGCAAGGTGAAGTGGACAAAATGTTGGAATTAAAAGTTGTAGATGTGCGCGTAGTGGATTCGCTACTGTTGCTGTTACAGGTCCCGGGTGCGGCGACCACAATAACAAAAAGAATTGTGTCTGTGAAAATATAAAATGAGTCTCAGAGCAGAAACGACACGAACACTCTTTCCTTCTCCAAATTACTTCTCTTTAAATGTTTCAACACATTTACAATTTCAATTCAGTGCATGTAATTGTCCGATGTACAATCTGACCTCTAAATTAAGTCTAAATTAAATATCTGATGAATATCTCACATCAGTAATTACTCTGTTTTCAAATACATTACATTTTAATTTCAAAACTGAACAAAAGAATCACATAAGTTTAATTTACTTTAACTTCTTTAACTTTTTAATAATAAAAGAACGATACATCTGTAAACATTCATCCGTTTTACAACTGTTACAAAAGTCATTAATGTTTCTGTTGCTTTTAAACATGTTTAAAGTCACGTCAGGAATCTTAAAAAATTAATAAAACAAACACAGTAATGGATCCAACTAGTTAGCATAGTTGCTATGGCAATACAAGCTCATTTAGCGCGAGCTAACAACATCCTGTCTTGTGAATACAAGCTAGCGCGATAACACCCGCTACTTCCGGTCCGGCTTTTCCGACCGAAACTCGCCGAAAAGGAATTAAACTTCCACAGTTTACATCAAAATTACAAATCGAACAACACTAGCAATCATCTGGGAAGTAAACCAAAGCTTAGGGCTTTCATCTGTTGGGTTTAAACCACATACTAACATGTGAAAATATAAAACGAGTCTCAGAGCAGAAACAACACAAACACTCTTTCCTTCTCCAAATTACTTCTGACGGAAACAGGAAGTTGATCCGTCTTCGGCCACTTGGAGGCGCTGCGAGTGTCAAAGGTTCCGCCTACCAGACTCATAATATAGTTCTTTTTTGTTTTCTTTTTTTCCACAGACTATTTTTAATAAAAGCATTCAAAAATAATTAAAGTACTACAAAATAATGGCTTTTCATTTTTAAATAAATACTGAAGAGATATATACATTTTATGTCTAATCTTTGTTTGTAATCTTTTATTACATTTAACAAATTGATGTTTAATTGTACATGCATTCTTCTTTGCTGCCTGAACTTTTCACCCCGAGACTCAGAAGTGTTAAAGCAGAATTTGTGTGTGGGCTGAGCGGAGAGACAGAAAGCCACAGCTCAGCATATTTAGAACAAGAGGAAGTGGGGCCCCTTCTGCAGACAAGAAATCAGACATACAATGCGCAGGTGTCGGGGAATTTTGAGAAGCGAGCAGAAGTCAACAGGAGGCCAACGTCTCTGACCCCCACACACTTTGCAAAGGTGTGAAGTGCTGCAGACTTAAACCAGTGGAAACCAGAAAAGGTCAAGATGTTCTTTTCTGCAAAACAGCAACTCTACATCAAATAAGGACTATGTCAAATTGAAGCCAGAGGATTGGCTGCTCACAGAGGAAGAAGATCTTAGCAACGCACGGACTCCACTATAAGACTCTTACTTTAGGAAGTGTTCCTTCTACTCTTTGGGGCTTTTTCTCCTCTTCTCAGCTGTACTTCTGTGTTTTCTCTTGCTCTCTGTCTTAGAACTATTGTATCAGGGAATAAACTTTGTTAATCTTTAATCGGCCGATTCTGGGTCATCTCTCCTCGAAGCTGAACACGTTTTAAAGAACCTGCCAAAGCGGGAAGCAAGGTTCTTTTCCTTCAACTTGGTGACCCCTGACGTGTTTCGAGGGAGTACGAACCGGACGGACCGGATGATTGTGGTGAATATTATGAGTTTTATGGATTATTGTGAAGAATACGAGTTTAAGAATAAGAGTACCAGTTTTCCTCATTGTTGTGAAGAATATTAAGAGTTTTACTGAGACTTTCAGCGAAAAGTCAGGGACAGTCTTCCACACGGTCGATTTCTCCTGAGGCCTCACTTAGAAAACCTTTTAACGAATTTATAAATTAAATAAAAGGAGAAATCTGACTGTGTGGAAATTCGTACCCTAGTATTGGAGTCAGAAATGGAATAAGGAAATGAATACGAGAGATGTGCACAAATAGTATAAGTGAGGATTTACAAGTTCACCGGTTGTGAACAAAAGGTTTATGGAACAAGGAAATGAATATGAGGATTATGAACTGTCACTCTGCAGAATGACGATGTGTAGATACAGTATATGAGGATTTGTAAGTTCGCCTGGTGTGAACAAAAGGTTTTTGTCTGTTCAGCCTGCGTCACCACAGAAGGTGAGCAAAAAACGGTTTAAATAGGACCAATTTTTGCGCGGTAGGATATTTCGGACGAACGCATCAAGGAGGCAGCGATCCTCTATAAATTATTTTTTTATAAGGAGAGTGACCACGATTTTAGAATCCCTTGCTTTTGTATTCTGCTTATTTGTGTTCTGTACTTTTTGGCATTGAGGTAGCTTTCCTGCTTTATTTTGTAGCATTTCTTGTCTTGCAGTCGCTTTAAGTTTTACCTTACCTCATCCGTCCTCATCCGAGTGTTTCCATCTGTGTCTTCTTGTCTTATATGTGTTTAAGTCCTGTTTTTCCCCTTCTTCTTGTGATGGTTTAAAGTTTTGTTAAAGTTTTGTTTTCTAGTCTACTAACCAGTTAATTTTTGGTTTTTAGTTTTTTGAAAAAAAAAAAAAAAAAAAAAAATGGTGCATTTTGTCCGGACAATGACAGAAAAAACACCCGACTTGACTGACTATGACGACAGTACAGACCTGACTGTTTGTGAATGGAATGAATGTATGAGATCTTGGAAAGTATGTGATGAAAAATTGTTTGAACTCTGTGAATTTTAACTTTATTTTACACATTTCTCCATGTATTATTTTCACTACGGGCGAAGCTATATTGTTTATGTTTTCCCGGTTGAATTGACCAATGACGGGACGTTTTAGTTGCTCTCGAATGCGTTGACTGCTCTGATTGGCTCTATCCGTACCACGTGGCCGGTGTGACGGATAGACCCATAATGGTGGAACACGCTACACTTTCACAATAAAGCTGAAGAATTTGCAATCTAATTTGTGGTAAAATAACGACTGACATCGTCATTTTTGAGCGTAGTCATGATCTCGGCTGCAAGACATCGATAAAAAACAAATTTCAGTGGTCTTGGTTCGACAAAAAAGATTTGTAGTGAGGCGCCTATGCGCAGCGCTTCCGGAGGAACTCCTTGCCACAAAAGCAGCTTGACTACGCGCGCGGCTGCAGCCCCGTCTCTGTTCGACCGAAAATAACTTTCTCGGGAGGTTGCCTAAAGTGGGTCAAATCTTTCTAAAACACAGTAAGGTAATATCGGTCCAATACATTTTGTGTAAAATGATTTTGAAATTATTTCGGTTTTCTTATTTTGAATACATGTTTTAATTTATTTGTATTTCCTAATTACCATGATTTAGTTCAGTTATGGTCAAAGAAATATTATTGACATTAATTGTACGTATTTTTTGGTTTAGTCCCAGACTCACTTAAAGAGTGTTTACAATGTTTGATTCGGTTTGTATGTTTGTTTTGATATTTACCAGATTAATAGGGTTGTTGTGAAGTGCACTGCTGTGAATGAGAAGTGAATGACTGGCGGATCTATTTGTTTGAATCATGAACAAGAGTGTTTGAAAATTAATGAGAATAGGAAAAATAAAAGCAGTGAAGAAAAGGAAAAATGAAATAGATGGAAAGTTATATAGAGGATCTGTGGACACAGAAATGTACGCTAAGGTCACAGGAGGTCCAGGTTCTGGTTGAACAGTGGTTAAAAAAAAAAAAAAAAGGAAGGGGAAATATGAATGTTAATTTTAGTTATAAAGATTCATTTCAGTGAAATGGTTTATTTTGTTTATGTGTAAGGTACCTAATTTGTTGTGTTATGTCTTTTGGAGTGGCTTTGAGAAAACGGTTAAAGGTTAGTGTCTGCGTCTTGATTGTCTGTGTTTTAACAAACCTGTTGTGGTTTAGAGTGTGAATTCTGTAGAATGGAGCATGGTACAGAATCTGGTTTGCATTTAAGTTTGAAATTTAAAGATGTTACTATATTTTAGCTAGATAAATATTTTATATTTTGTATGTTGTGCAGCTTTAAGGAAAAGTTTGGATTGTAGGATTGTTACTTTTAGAAATTATTTGGATTCTTTTTTGGACCAGCAAGTCCTTAATGACAAGTCAAACCATGATGCTTCAATTTCTTAGTTTCTTGATAAAGAACTGAATAAATAGCTGCCAGAATGTGTCTAAGAAAGTGTATTTTGCATTTTGCTCCGCACCAGTTATATTGGTCAAAGACACGTTTAGGGATTTTTTCTTTGCTAGGCTTTTATCACTGATCAACTGACACAGCCACGGCGTTGGGGACGGTGGAGACTGAACATGACACTAAATACATTTTCTAAATCTTTTTTCCAAGCAGCACATAGCTTTAAAGTTTGCAGGAAAGGCGGTCCAGATGGGAGAAAAGAGCAAATCCCTCCTGAACCCTCATAAATCTTCATGCAAAACACTCTTCTGCCTCAGGGGTAAGTGACGAAGCAACAGGCGTTCACGCTTCCCCCGCAGCACCTAAGTCAGACAGAAAAGAGCCGAGGTCACACAACTCCTTTCATCATATGAAGGCATGACTGCAGACTTGGAGGTAAAAAGCAGGACAGAGGGAGAGGCTGGATAACTGTGGTCTGAAGTGGTGATGCATGGGTATCCTGAGGGATGGCTATCGAGGGGCACGAAGTCGTTGCCAGATTTTTATCCTGTCCGAATGTTCACTGACTGTTTCTCACAGAAGGTCGTAAGTTATGCTCCGACAGGTTTTTGCTGGAACACTCATGTATTCACCTACCGCCTTTGAAATGCTCATTTATTCACCTTGACTTTGTGTTTTAGGTTGTGAGGGCTTGCGACCACAGCCGTTAGGTTTCTTGTATGATGTCATGACTTTTGTGGGCTCACATAGCGAGCCCAAGAGAGGGAGTGAAGAGATATATACATTTTATGTCTAATCTTTGTTTGTAATCTTTTATTACATTTAACAAATTGATGTTTAATGTGTTTTCTCTTGCTCTCTGTCTTAGAACTATTGTATCAGGGAATAAACTTTGTTAATCTTTAATCGGCCGATTCTGGATCATCTCTCCTCGAAGCTGAACACGTTTTAAAGAACCTGCCAAAGCGGGAAGCAAGGTTCTTTTCCTTCAACACCAAATGTGGATGCACATATTTGGGTGCACCACATTGCCATCTTAGCTAGCTCGAACATTTTTATCGGAATGTCATGAAGAGGAAATATGCGTTTCCCTGGCCCACGCTGAACAAAACAATGTCACGCACAACAAGCTTGATAAAGGAATGTGGGCGTGGTAAGCAAAAAACCGTTGCAAAAAAATGTGCTGACTCGGCAAAAACGACAAAATTCGGAACTTTTCAAAATTAACTTTTTTCGAGCGATTTTCACGAAATTTCACACACATGTTGCTAGAGCAAGCCCACAGCCACCTCTGGAGTTTTGTTGACCTCGGGAAAAGGCCGCCATCTTGAATTTTCTATAAAAAACACCCTTACCACTGGATTCAAACGTAAACTTGTAGTTGGAATTTTCAGTGATCGTCTCGAAATTTTTGGCATCAACTCTGGCTACTCTGGCTACTCTGGAAAAGATTTTGCAATTAGAAGTTGTAGATTTTGAACGGCGTCCGCGGGTCCAGCTCGCAAAGTCGCGCAATGCTATTCCTCATAACTTATTATGGCCCTCAGCAGCAGTCACTGACTGCAAGGACCATATTGTTTTTGCAGTTGGAACGACGACTTCGCCGCCTTTCAGCGAGAATGTGACCCCCGCCGCATGCTCGAAAAGTCACCAAACACACCTGTGATAAATTGTAAAGGAATTTTCCACAAAGTCAACGTCACCCCCCCGAAGACGATGACATCACGGCCAGCGATCCCGTCAAAAAAATGAATGAGCCGACAATCGCACATGTGGCCGAACAAAATGTACGTCAAAACACAGTTGGGAAACCAAAACACACGTCTCGTAACTTCTCAGGCATCCATAGCAAGCTGATGTGGACAAAATGTTGGAATTAGAAGTTGCAGATTTTGAACGTAGTGTGCGTTGGGAGCTAGCAGACGCACTGTTATTACTCATGTGTCTCAATGGAATACTGTGAAATTTGAATGAATGCATTCCTGCCTGAAACTGAATACATTGAAAAACACTGGATATTGACACATAAGGAATGTGGGCATGGTTAGCATAAAACCACTGTTGCTAAGGACAGAAAAAATTTTACTTTTTCGGATTCGTCTGAAACTGACGTAGATCTATTCTTCCTCCCGACGTGACCAAAACACAAAATGGTTGCTATGGAGATTAAATCAACAGAAAAGCCTCCATTTTGAAAAAAGTGGGATTTTTACTAACTTATAACATATAGCTCTTACAAATGAAGCAATGTGTTTTTCTGAGTCAGTTGATGATGCTGATAACTAAGCTAGCACTTTTAGCTATGGTAGCATAACTTGCATTGTTGGCATAGTTAGCTTAATAAGCAATGTGTTTTTTTTAAGAGAGTTGATGATGCTGATCGCAATGCTAGCACTTTTGGACAAATTAGAAAAGTTACCATAGTTAGCATAATTAGCAAATGCAGCTTTGACTAGCCTTTATCAAAAGTGGGCAGGGAGTACGGTGAAGGCGGTGAAGGCGGATAAGCCGACGGTGGTGCGTAGAGTTGGGCGTGGAAGACGGGTTGCATCTGCGGGCCATACAACGCCGCTTGCGGCTTTAATTTAAGCTTTTTTTTATTCGAATGAGAGTTTTATTAGTACATTTTGTGCAGAAAACAGTTAATAATATAGTATAGTTAACAGTATAGTACATGTTCCATACAAATTTATTGGCTATCAGACACTCACTAGTTGCGTGTGTGTGTGCGTTGAAGTTGCTGCCCTCCCTCAGCTAGACCCTGCCGTCAGTGGCCCCCCAGGCAAACTGAGTTTGAGACCCCTGTTTTAAAAGATCCGTTTACCTAGTTAGTTAGTCATGATTGGATTGGCTGGATATCGATGTGTTCTTAGTTCGACTAATTGTTCTAGTGAAACAATAAAAGTGGCGTCTTCCCCATCGAAATTTTTTACATTAAATTTTTGGGTCATCAAAATGTTAGTGTTAAAAAACATTCAGAATGAAAATTCAAAGGTTAAAAAAATTTAGTATGAAAATTCAAAGGTAAAAAAAAATTCAGAATCTGATGGAACAGAAAAACTTCCATAGTTCCGCTCCCTCCACCTCTCACACACGCACGCGGTCCCCAAAACTTGACACGACAAATGTGGAGAGATGGCACCTTCAGGCTTTAAAGAACACAATTTCTAAGAGGCGGGGCGTTGCACTCCCCCAACAATAGGTTAGATGACAGAGCCTTGTCCATTAAGCTCTGCCGTTCACGGAGCTTCAGTACATAGAACTCCAACAGCAACACGGCCTAACGTAGTCCGCTATTATATATTGATGAAGGGAAAAAAAACCTCCGAACCGACCCTAAAACCGCCCAAATTATGCACTTTTGACAGCAAATTTGGACCCAAAACCGCCCAAACTGGCAACACTGCTGCTAGCTTCTTGTCAGATAAATGCATCTAGACATTAAAGAAAAACACAATTAGAAACAATAAACCACAACAAGAATCAAGTTTCTCATGCACGAGGGAGAAGAAGAACCAGTGTGACAGAAGTCAACCACCACGCTGCTCTTCTCTCTTCAAGGTTCTGTCTCTCCTCATGCTGTTTTTATTAAGAACACAAGAAGGAGGTAACAATTTCAAGACACAAAAAAAAAGTTCATTGGGGTGTCGTATAATGACCCATTTGGTGCATTCTAACTTCAACCAGTCCTCATCAGCTAAGGACAGTGTCGTAAAACCCCCTCAGCCTTGCTGGGATGAGAAGCAGATGAACAAACACACAAAGCTTTCTAAAAAGGTCAATCTCAGTTAACATTTAAGCATACACATTTAAACCAATGATAATAATAAAACTATTTCCTTTACATTGCCCCTCCTGTTTATCATTGATAAATGTTAAAATCTCCCATCCAACATCACATCTCTTTTCAGTTTTCTCTGACATCTTCATTTTCATAACACTTTCAATTTACACTCAGATGAAGTCATTACAGTTTCAAAATCATTAGAGTCATCCTGTTCTCCCTTTAATAACAAGTTGTATTCTTGACTTAGAAAAACACTTTTTTCTCCACCATTCACTGCTCTGGAAATCATAGATTTAATACAAGGAAAAATGCACATAGTGAACACACAACATATGATCAGTACCATAAGAATTGGTGTCACTATTTTTAACAAAAGTTGCCACCAGGAACCAAAGCAAGCCAGGAGAAGAAATCCCAAGACTGGGGTTTCTTATCATCCTGCATTGCCTGCTGAACCTTTTCAAGTTGATGTAATGCTTCAGTGATGCTGTGACCTTCATTGGTGTTGTCAAGAATAAATGTACAACAGGAATCATTTAACATTTTACAAACACCTCCCTCCTGAGCAACCAATAAGTCCAAAACCAATCTGTTCTGTAGAAACATAAGTCTAATGCTTGACAGTTCTTCATTATAGCCTTTAAATGCTTTAATTGTAGCGTTCCTAATAAATAAACCTAATCGATAATCAATGGTCTCAATTCTGAGAGCGTTTTTAGCTGTTTCTACCCAGGGAAACAATGCCATAGTTACCTTTTGCCCCGCATTCCAGAGTTTATGGTCTTCAGGTACATCAGATCCCCAAATGGAATCATGTGGCTTGACATCAATAAGGTTACGTCTGTGGCGCAGGTGAGGCTCATGGACTGCAGAAACTATGAAAGTGTGATCTGTGACCTTTGCGGGAGCACAAATCCCACTCCAGTCTCTAGGCAGACTGAGGTAGAGGGCCTGCCCACATAACCAAAACATTTGATCAACCACGTAAGTACCATTGTTACCTGGCATTAAATCTGGATTAGATTCAACACAATGTCCTCCAGGGCAGGGAACTGCATAACCATGGGAAACTCTGTCATTGATTATCTGGACTGTGAAGGGAACAAGAAGTTCATGACACATCTTCGTCGGCAAAGTTCCTAAAAACTCTGTGCCATTGTTAGTTACGCAATGTGAAAACACAGTTCCTGGTTCCACAATAGCATATGGAGCTAATGATTTTTTCAATTTCAGTTTTTTAAACTGATACAAACTCTTACAACTCGGTCTTACAAGAGTACCATTTGAAGTGGTGACGGCTCCAGTACTAACATATCCTATAGTACTATATTCAATAACGAAGTCGCTTTTCCACTTAGAAAATTGCTTTGCCTGTAAAATTAGGATGTAGAGATGAAGCTGGAATTACAGAACAAACATAGCAATCAGATCTATTCCTTTCCTTAGCTAGTAACATAACATACCTATACCAAGAATTTGTCATATACAGGTGAGTCATGTTCATTTTTGGACTATTCAAAACATCATGTTCATCAATACTCAGCCATCGTCGAGAAATGTTTCTTTCCTCGTTGGTGGTTCCTCTTGCAGGTGGACATTGGTTCCAAAAAAACAAAACCCATGTGGTGGCTCCTGTCAGGAGTAGCAGGAACAGTAAACAAAATAAACTGTCTCTTAGCCCAGTTGGACACGCCATGGTGGAGTTGTGCCTATCTTCGGGAGGGAGAGGTTACTAGCACATCACCTCCTCAAGTCCTCTAACAGTGTAGGATCCGTGCAGTGCAAAAGAAATCTGGTGTGCTTTCTTCCCTAAGACTAGGTGGATCTCCCTGCTTCGCTGACGTTGAGACAAGCAGCTTCTATACAGCTGCCTCCCGTTGTAGTCAGACTTCCCCACCTAGCAGTTGGAATTAGCCTCACCCAGATGCTTCTTCTTGCAGTGTGACAGGTAGATCCAAGACGGCCTTTCAGCAATCTTTACAGCTGTTGGTGTATTCAGCAGGACTTGGGATGTCCCTTCCCACCGTGGGCTAGACCAACACTTCCTTTTTATGGCCTTCACAAACACCCAGTCACCAACCCGCACTGGTAAGGTGTCCTGTGGAGATAAGAAGGAATCTGGCATTGATTTGATTTGTCCTTTGTACATCTTTAGTGGTAAACATTTTTCTCAAATAATCCACTAAATTTGCATCATCATCTGGAGAATGTTGCTGTGTAGGATCAAGGTCTGGTAACCTATAAGAATGTCCATACAACATTTCAAAAGGCGTTAAAGGTTGACCTGCTGTGCGTGTGATACGCATGCTTAGTTGAACTAAGTCTATGCAGTCAGGCCACTGTCAGTTTGTCTCTTCCATGCATTTCTTTAACTTTGATTTTATAGTGCCATTAGTTCTCTCAACTAATCCTGCACTTTGTGGGTGATAACTACAATGTCTCTTTAGATCAGTACAAAGGTGCTGAGCCATTTTGTCTATCACTTGATTTACAAAATGTGTACCATTATCACTCCTTATCACTTGTGGTATGCCAAAAATTGGGATAATTCTTTTACAAATAGCTTTAGCTACTGTAATAGCATCTTGCGTTGCACATGGAAAAATTTCAACCCATTTGGAAAATGCATCAATAATCACTAAACAATATTTCAATCCTTTGCTTTTATTTCATTCAATAAAGTCCATATGGATTGTATGGAAAGGAAAAGGTGGTTCAGGAAATTTTCCTCTCGTAGATCTAACATTGCCTTGGGGATTATGACGCATACATGTAACACATTGTTTACAAAAATTTTTTGAATAGAGAATAAATCCTTAAATTTTATAGTATTTCTCTAATAAGTTCACCATACCCCCTGTTGAGACATGGCAAGGCCCATGACTCAAAATTGCTGCCCATTTGTACATGGATTTTGGCAAAATAGGTTTTCCTTCTGTGCTGACATAAAGACCTTGTTCAACCTTTGCTCCCTTTTTCAACCATTGATCTTTTTTCTTGTTTTGGCGCACTGTGTTGCATTTCTTTCAAAACATCAGCGGTTGCATCTGCAGTCACATCCTCATTAGTGCATATTTCTGCATCTTTTGTTCTAGCTTGCTTTGCTGTTGCATCTGCAAAAGCATTTCCCTTAGAAATATGATCTGTTTTTCGTGTGTGTGCCTCGCATTTACATATTGCCACTTTAGATGGTAACATTACAGCAGTCAATAATTCTTTCAGTAAGTCTTCATGCGTTACTGGTTTTCCTGTTGATGTTTTAAACCCTCTGTTCTTCCACTGTTGACAGAACAAATGTACTGTCGCAAACGGATATTGGCTATCAGTGTAGATAGTAACTGGCTTATTTTTAAACAGTTTGCATGCTTCAGTTAAGGCTGTCAACTCTGCTGATTGTGCCGAGGAATGTCCAGGCAGGGGTCCTGCCTTCAAAACCTTATCTTGAGTTATAACAGCAAAACCCACTTTGCTTTCTACCTGTTTCATCTTTCTTTGCTGACCCATCAACAAAAACTATTTCCCCCTCAGTGAGTGGTACATCTGATAAGTCTGGCCTCGGCTTGTAAACTAAAGTTGTTTCTTGTAAGCAATTATGAGGTTCCCCATCTTCTGGTGTTGGCATAAGCGTAGTTGGATTAAATGTAGTACACCTTTCAACAGTCAGGTGAGGCTGTGAAACTAATGTAGCTAAACATGATAAGTGTCTTGCTGGTGATAAAAATGTCATTTTAGTTTGTAATAGTAACACTGAAACTGCATGCTGCACATACAGAGTAAGCTTGTGGAAAAGCACTACTTCAGATGAGCTTTCCACTCCCATTGCTGCTGCTATCACTGCTTGAACACAAGGAGGTGTTGCTCTTGCTACAGGATCTAATTTTGAAGAATAAAATGCCACAGGTCTCTGTTTATCTCCATATTTTTTTTTAACAAAACAGATGTCATAAACCCATCTCTACAGTCTACAGTTTGACTGAAAGGTTTGCTGTAGTCTGGAAGAGCTAACACTGTTGTTCTGGCTAATGCTTGTTTTAATTCACAAAATGCTTTTACGCCTTGTTCTGTCCATTGAATTTTATCATGAGCTGCCATAGGTACTCCATAAATCAATTCTTGCAGTGGGGCTGCTATTTCAGCATAGTTTGGAATCCACATTTGACAATAATTACATAACCCTAAAAATGACATAATTTGTTTCTTTGTTAAGGGTATTGGTGCTGATAAAATTGCCACTTTTCTGTCTTCATTTAACTTTCTTCCCTGTGATGTTAAAGTATGGCCCAAATATTTAACTTCTGAGGTCCATAGCTGTAATTTGTCTTTGTTTACTTTGTTTCCAGTCTCTGCCAAAAGAGTCAATAAAGCTATGGTGTCTATTTTACAAAACTCCTGTGAGGTTGATGCTATGAGAATGTCAGCTACATAAGTTATGATTTGATTTTTCATAGGGGGCTCAAATCCTGCTAAACAGTTTGAAATAGCATTAAAAAAATGGTAGGACTTTCTGCATAGCCCTGAGGAAGTCTTGTATAAGTGTACTTTTTTCATTCAAAAGTAAATGCAAACCAATATTGACTATCTGGATGTAAGGGGACTGAGAAAAATGCTTTACTTAGATCTATTACTGAGAACCATTCTGCTCTTGAATCTAAGGTATTTAACAAAGTGTGTGGATCTGGTACATTAGGTGCTCTTTGTACAACTGCATCATTTACTGGTCTCAGATCTTGAACCATCCTCCAAGATGTAGAAGGAGGAGCCTTTTTAACTGGGAATATTGGTGTGTTACAAGGTGACTCTGGGCAGTGTACTAACACTCCTGCTTTGTACAGTTCATCTATCACAGGTCTTATTCCCTCTTTTGCATCATCCTTTAAAGGATATTGTTTTTTCCGTGGAGTATATTCTGTTTTCCCTCTGATGACCACTGGTGGGCATCCTTTAATTAACCTTACATCTGCGGGCCCTTTAGTTCAAAGTGACTGTGGAAGATCTTTAAGAGATTCTTCCTCTCCTCTTCCTCTGTCAACATAATTTTCACTCAGCTTGTTCTGTCAGCCAGATGCACACTAGGCTGTGTAATCACTACCCACTTTAATGCAATCCTTTTAAACTTAGTTTCAGGATTGGTAGAAACTCCAGTTTCCTGATCAGTCTGCCAGTTCATTGTATAAGTCACTTCCTGCACATGTTCTTTTATGTCTTCCCATTTTTCTTGTAAACCTTTAGTACATGAAATATATGGAATTGTATCTGCCATTTGTTTCCAACTTGTCACTCTTTCTGTATACATTAAGTTTTTTGCTTCTGGTGTAACTGTTACAGTACAGAAACTAGTTTCATCTTTCCAATAAAAATCATTTATTGTACATTTTTGAAACCCTAGTTTACTCACTGCTTCGTCATATCTCCTGTCAGGACCAGGAGACTTTTTGCATCTTAACATGACATACAGATTTTCTGGAGACATAAAATCTGCATGGGGTGACACTCTAGCTTTTGCTTTTTCCATTAAGTTCTTTGCAGTCTGTCCAAGATCAGTTTTCAGTAGATCTAAAGTCCAATAATAGTGTGGTTCACCTTTGCCTTCTAGCACACAGATGTCTGTATCTGGACAACGTCGTGCTTGCATCCCCCCTTCTCTGGTGGGGTAAATTCCTAACTTTAATCTTATCATGACATCTCTCCCTAAAAGATTAAAAGGACAGTTTGGTGCTAAAACCACAGGAATGCTTGTTGTTTCATTAGTGTCAGGATTTTCAAAACAAACTGGTTTACTCAAATGTTTAGTCTCAATCTGACCATCTGCAGATCTCATTTGTATTGTTTTATTTGACCTAGGAAAATCCTGGTAATGACTTCTTATCACAGTTCTGCAAGCCCCTGAATCACAAAGAAAAACAAATGGCTGTCCCTGAACATAAAGAGTTATTTCTGGCTTTTCCATAAGACAAACTTTAGTGAGATCTAAAATTTCATGACAAATTGGTTGAATTTTTAGTTCAGATTCTTCTTTTATCCTGTCATTTTTCCTACCATCTAGTCAATCTGATTTCTTCCTTTCAGGACAATCTCTCGCCCAATGATCTCTCTGTCCACAAATCCAACATCCATCATCAACCTGCTCTGACCCTCTGTTGCCACTTCCTCTAAACCTTCCTCTAAAACTTCCTTTTCCATGACCACGCCCTTGGCCACATCCACGATTTCTTCCTCTGTTCATATTCCTTCCAAAAACACATCACTACTTTCCTCCTGCCAAAATGTATCTGCACTTTGATTTCTAAATTTCTTCTTATTCACCATCACTTTTTCTGCATGAACAGCAAAATTCATAAACTGTTCAAGCGCTCCTGTAGGCAGATCTATGTAATGCTTCCTTATCCAGTCTGCAATCTCTGGTCTCATAGCTTGCAGTAAAGCTTGTTTAAGCTGCTGTCTATAGGGACCATTATCATTATCATCATATCTGAGTCCAATGTTAGCTTTAAAAACTTCTTCAAATCTGACTCTTAAATCAGACACTAACTCTCCATCTTTTTAGTTTCTTAGTTTGACCAATCTTTCCATAATCAGGTCTCATTGAAAAGGCTTCTCTAATTCTTTGTCCTAAAAGTGTAAGACTTTGAATCAACTGTTGACTGTTATGCGGAAGAGGTCTGGGTGGATCGTCATCATCATCCATAGGATTCCAATTTCCCTTTACTTTTGCCCAGTCTGCTTTCATAGCAGTCATCCATGCCTGTTGACATTCAATGCCATTCATATGGTAAGCTCTCTGAATTTCAATAATTTGCTCATGAAAATCCTGTGGTTTTTCCCTGTGAGAGATAACTCCCTCTACTGCCTTCTTAACATCCTCCACTTTCCAGGTCCTAAACACAAGAAGTGTAGGCCTCTGACCATCTTCTCCAGCTCTGGGATTGGGCACTTCAATCATTGGAAATGTCTCTGCAAGTTCAGACGACCCTCCAGCTTCTTCCAAACCAACCCCCATAGTTATACCCCATTCAGGTTTTTTCACCTTTCCTCTTAACGTCATTTTTTCTTTTTCTGGTTTATTTAAATCAGTCAGTGGCGGGTAAAGATCCGTCAAAGAAGGAGCAGTTGGCTCCTGATAAGGAGGAGGTGAGAAAACTGCTGGATTCTGTTCCCCCCCTTTTCATCATGCCCCTGCTCACCCTGCAGCTCAGCTGCAGCCTGCTGCAGGATTCTCGGTCGTATCACAACTGATTCATCATCCTCTTTTTTTTTAGCAATCAGGCATGCTTCCCTACTTTTACTTTTCTGAATGCCATTCTTTCTTTTTGTTGCTTCATTTAACCAAAGTTTTGCACAAATTAATTCTTCACTGTTTTTTGTTTCTTTTTTATTTTTTATTCTGTTTTTAATTTGTAACTGTTGAACTAATTCAGTACATGCCAGTACTCCAAGATTTCCCTTAAAATCATAGTTTTTATCCCATTTTCTCAAGAATGTAGTTGAGCCTGGATGAGCTCTTTCCATGTATTTTGAATCTCCTGTTAATTCTACTTTTCTATTAGAATTCCCCATTTTTTTTTAATTTTTTTTTTTTTTATGGTAGTCACAGAGTGTGATCAGAACCAACGGAGAATTTCTCTCAGGACCGAATTTCACTCCCCATGCAACAAGCTTCTAGGTCAGATCACACATGCACACACATTCACACCAAAAAAAACTTTTTTTCTTATTTCAATAGGCCTTTTAGGGACTGGAACCCTTTTGCGCATTTTAGGCTGCTGGACTCCAACCCACACGTGTTTTAGGCAACAGGACTTGAACGTGTCCCTCAGAATTCTAGGCCACTTCGGGGACTCAAACCCCTGAAAAAGAGCTTTACTTGCCTTGTTGTTGTGGTCTGACTAGTTCACGGATAACGTCAATCCGGACCCAGGGATCAGACCACTCGATTGGCCGGCGTAGAATTCACTACGATGGACTTTCCTCCGGAGACCTAGTCTCACGGGCTGTCGACAGGCTTCAATCGGCGTGGTCCTCTCCCAAGGACGCAGATATGTTGTCATCCGGCTCGAAGGACCAAAGAATGTCAGATAAATGCATCTAGACATTAAAGAAAAACACAATTAGAAACAATAAACCACAACAAGAATCAAGTTTCTCATGCATGAGGAAGAAGAAGAACCAGTGTGACAGAAGTCAACCACCACGCTGCTCTTCTCTCTTCAAGGTTCTGTCTCTCCTCATGCTGTTTTTATTAAGAACACAAGAAGGAGGTAAAAATTTCAAGACACAGAAAAAAAGTTAATTGGGGTGTCGTATAATGACCCATTTGGCGCATTCTAACTTTAACCAGTCCTTATCAGCTAAGGACAGTGTCGTAAAACCCCCTCAGCCTTGCTGGGATGAGAAGCAGATGAACAAACACACAAAGCTTTCTAAAAAGGTAAAAAGGTCAATCTGAGTTAACATTAAAGCATACACAATTAAACCAATGATAATAATAAAACAATTTCCTTTATACTTCTCTTGTAGAAAAAACATGCTCCCTCCACAGCTCACTGTGACGTTACTTTCTGTTAGGTAGTTAGCCGCTCAGCCCAGTGGAAATTTCAGAATAAAAGCACTTCCATTGCAGCTTTACTTCCGTTGTGAGTTAATGTGTTTTGTTGTGTTGTGTTGTGAGTTAATGTGTTGTGTTGTGAGTTATTGTGTGGTGAGTTAATGTGTTGTGTTGTGAGTTAATGTGTTGTGTTGTGAGTTAATGTGTTGGGTTGTGAGTTAATGTGTTGTGTTGTGAGTTAATGTGTTGGGTTGTGAGTTAATGTGTTGTGTTGTGAGTTATTGTGTTGTGTAGTGAGTTAATGTGTTGTGTTGTGAGTTAATGTGTTGTGTTGTGAGTTAATGTGTTGTGAGTTATTGTGTTGTGAATTAATGTGTTGTGTTATGAGTTAATGTGTTGTGAGTTAATGTGTTGTGTTGTGAGTTAATGTGTTGTGAGTTAATGTGTTGTGTTGTGAGTTAATGTGTTGTGTTGTGGGTTAATGTGTTGGGTTGTGAGTTAATGTGTTGTGTTGTGAGTTATTGTGTTGTGTAGTGAGTTAATGTGTTGTGTTGTGAGTTAATGTGTTGTGTTGTGTTGTGAGTTATTGTGTTGTGTTGTGAGTTAATGTGTTGTGAGTTATTGTGTTGTGAATTAATGTGTTGTGTTATGAGTTAATGTGTTGTGAGTTAATGTGTTGTGAGTTATTGTGTTGTAAGTTATTCTGTTTTGAGTTATTGTGTTGTGAATTTATGTGTTGTGTTGTGAGTTAATGTTGTGTTCTGAGTTATTGTGTTGTGTTGTGAGTTAATGTGTTGTGGGGTAAGTTAATGTGTTGTGGGGTAAGTTAATGTGTTGTGTTGTGACCCTTCTGGACCACCGTTTCAGACGGATCTGATGTGGAATTTTAAAATAAAACCCAATTGAAATCTGCTATAAATGTGTTTTTGCCATATGTTCACATATGTCTTAAAAAAAAACTGCTAGTTTTCAGAGAGTCATTTCACTTCGCACTGACGGTGTACCACCTGGTGATGTGACATAAAAAGTTTCAGATGGATCTGATGTGGAATTTCAAAATAAACCCCAGATGAATTTTAAAACTACTGCACCTTGCATTTTTTTTACATTTGTAAACATGTGGCAAAAACATATTTATAGCAGATTTCAATTGGGTTTTATTTTTAAATTCCACATCAGATCCATCTGAAACTTATTATGTGACATCACCAGGTAGGACACTATCAGTGAGAAGTAAAATGGCTCTCTGAAAACTGTCAGTTTTCTTTTTTAGACTTATGTGAACATACGGCAAAAACACGTTTATAGCTGTTTTCAATTGGGTTTTATTTTGAAATTCCACATTAGATCCATCTGAACCTTCTTTAATAACATCACCAGGTGGGACACTATTAGTGAGAAGTGAAATGAGTCTCTGAAAAGTAGCAGTTTTTTTTAGACATATGTCAACATTATAGTAAATACTCCTCAATTCCTGATTTTAAATGCGTTGTATTTTGAAATTCCACATCAGACATTTAAATCTGTAAATATATCTGTATATATATATATATATATATATATATATATATATATATATATATATATATATATATTTATATATATATAACTTGCCCCTTTCACCCTTCCTTGGGTGGTTTCTCCTCCAAGCTCGGGTCCTCTACCAGAGGCCTTGGAGCTTGAGGGTTCTGCGCAGTATCTTATCTATCTATCTATCTATCTATCTATCTATCTATCTATCTATCTATCTATCTATCTATCTATCTATCTATCTATCTATCTATCTATCTATCTATCTATCTATCTATCTACACAGGAAAAATGAGAGAGTAATTTTTTCGGAGTTATTATCATTTTGTTCTAATAGAGTATTTTTTACTCGTTTTAGACTAAAATCATTTCGACTGGCAGCTAAAGTAGGTGTAAAAACGTAGAGGAAATATGTTGGAGTAAACCAGCAAGACCACGCCCACTCGACTTTCTTAAGTTTCGTTTCTTCCACCATTTTGTTATCCCGCAGTGGACGGAGAAACACGGAGGCTGTGAACGAGGTAAGTCTGCTAATTGCTCAAAAATAAGTTGGAAGCCTGTTTTAAGCGGGTTCGGTTATTTTATCTGTAAGAAATAACTTTTGTGTGGTGTAATGCTGCTATTCTGCCGTGTATGTGGCTGTAAGGAGATTGAAAACTTCGAGCGGGAGTTTGCTAACGCCGGTTAGCCTCAACCATTTGCACTTCTGCTAAACTAAATATAGCCATTTTAAATAAGTTAAGATGTTTTTTATATTGGGGTCGTACCGCGTTCCGTTAAATACATCTAAAAATATATATTTTTTTCACTAGATATATAATTCTGTCGCTACCCTCCACTTTTTTTTCTTTCTTTTTTTTAAAAAAGTAACTAGCCAGCCACGTTTGAAACGACAGCTCCATAATACCTATTAATATCGATTAAGTTATCAAGTCTGTCGAATTCAATGCGTTAATGCTAATGTTTTGGAGCCCATGGTCAACTTTTTTATTTTATTTTATTTTATTTTTTTGCCGCGCAGTGAAAAAAATGGCGGTCCTTGAAAATTGTCAGCCTGTCTTAGCTGCTGTGGGCGGGCAGCCACCATTTCTCAAATGCAAAACAGATAAGTTCGCACTGTGCAGTATCGATTCTGATAAATCTCCTGTGGAGATTATTTTTTTAAATAGCGGTCAAAAAATTAATGAAACTCATCATAAACCAGCAATGAAATAATAACAATAATGACAATAAATAAATCAACTTCCAAAAAAATAAACCTGATGGCTGTTTAGAAGCCAGTGCTTTGCGGTCAGTGTTTTTGTTAGCAGCAGTTCTGCAAATTTAGCAACATTGCTGTGTCAGCTAGTGTGAGCTGTATATTTTTTATTTACTTTTTATTTAACCAGGAAAGTCCCATTGAGATGAAAAACCTCTTTTACAAGGGAGTCCCGGGTTAGCTATACTATCTATTAATATATTTGGAAAACGGGATAATTCTGAATAAAATTTTAGTTTGGTACCTTTCGGTTTTGTAATGTTTTTTTTTTCTTTTTAGTAATGAATTATTTTTTTCACGCCAGGAAAGATGCAAGCTGTGTGTGTGAAACATGGTGAACGGCAGAAATATATCTGTTTTGAAGGTCAGCTGACCTACAAATCCTTTCTGGAATGCGGTGAGTGGAGACATTACAATTTCCCGCATTTTTTCTTTACAGGAATCAGTCAACTTTGTGGGTGAGCCGCCAGCTGTGATACAAACTGATTTGTTTTTCTTTTTATTGCTTTTTATTCAATGTTAATTTCTGTGCTGTATTCTAAACATAATCTTGCTGTGTTCACAGTGGCCAAAAAATTCAACATTCAAACCTTGGACTTGAAAGTCTTTGATGACTCAAAGACAGAAGTTTTTGATTTCCTGATGAAAAACCCAAACATTGGTATGTTGGAGATTTGTCTGGCCGAAGATACAAATCCAGAAGGTGAAGTTTTTCTTTTAAATTGTAATTTATCTATTTTGTTTTGTATTGTTTTGGCTAAATTACCCTTCAATGCCTGAATTTATTTCCAAGGGAAAAAAATCTGTTGTGTTTTTTGCTTTTAAGTACATACTAAATTAAGATAATGAGCCGAAGACTTTTCATACATATTTGCATCAATAGGAGTCTAAGGGTTAATGATTTATTTGACTGGATAGTGTGGGGAACAAAACACGGGCAAATAAGTAAGAGTTTTATGTCCTATTGCTTTGTTAGACAAGATTATAAATCTGTCGGAACCTTTTTGGCCGAGAGAGCCATAAACGCCACATATTTTTAAATGTAATTTCCAAAGAACCATACAATAATATAGCGTCCCTTTCCCACACTGAGGCACAGAGACTTAACCTCTTTAAAGGTTCTTTATTCTGGTTACTGTAGACCACAACAAATGCCGTACAACTTATTCAGTAACTCCTGAATCTCTCCCGCTGAGACGAGAGCGCTTCTCCCACTTTATATTCCCCCCTCCCGCTCCAGTCCTCCTATTTCCTTATTCGGCCCATGGCTGAACCCCATTGGTCCAAACTACCTAACAACAGGCTGAGCGACAGAACTGAGAGCCAATCAGATCTCTGCTTGATGTGTTCAATGAACTCCAGAACTTTTAACGCGGCCCAACAGCGGACCCAACTCAGTCCACTACAATATGTTTAAAACTAAATATACAAGTGAATGTGAGCATTTGATGTAATTTCAACACTTTTAAAGTACAATAAGTCTGTGGATTCTTTTTAATAACATCGTTATGCTGTTGCTAATAATGATGAGTATTTCTGGTGGTGGTTTTGCTGATGGTCTAGTCTGGTTGATACCTGGTGAGTTTCTGCTTCATGCAGGCGTTGAGACTTTAAACGTGACCGTAGGTCTGAATGTTCTGTAGATGTGAGGAAGACTCACATGCAGATGTGGAGACAAACACACACTGTGAGTGTGAGTGACGGGCAGCATGTTTTAAGTTTGGAGATTCCCGGCGCGATTCACCTGCTGCCAGTGTCCCTTGTTGCCCCCTGTGCCCCCTGTTCTTGTTTTTGTTGTTGTTTTCTTGTTTGTTTTGTAAAAAAAATGTACCCATTTAATTAACATTCTATACACAAGAGTTTTCTGTAAAAACTCTGTATGTTATGTCTACTCTGTGTTTTCTTTTAACAGCTTTAAAAATATCTTTTTATTGATGTTTAGGAGCATTACTACAATGCAGAAGATGGGAGTGGTTATTTGGCTTGGAGATTGAAGTTTGTCCAAAAGGAAGCTTGTAATGGACAAAAGAAGGCTGCAAGACTGCCAAGGACACTAACTGGTATGCACATTTGTACAAGCTAAAATTTAAATTTTGTTTATTGTCCCCTTTTTGCTATGGAAGTTCTTGAGCTTTACTCATTGTTATTTTTTTATTTATTTTATAGGGGGACCAACAGCTGACAGAAGGTGCTTCAGAGAGGAAGACAGGCAAATGACTGACAGCTTGTGTTCTGAGGCCATTGCACTGATGAAACATACAGCAGATGAAGGAACTGTAAAGAGGAAGATGAGGCAGACCTTCAACTACCGCCAAAAAATGATCCATGATCCAGTGAAATCATCTGACATCTTTTTGGACTTCCCAAGATTCCTGGGCATAGGAGGATTAGTATGTATATTAGTATGAAAGATAACCGTTTACTATTGGTCACCTTTGCAATGCAAACACTGTGTCTGAATGAGCATTTTAATGCTTGTCAAGTTCTGTGTACAAATGACAGACCTCATGTGATTTCTGTTGAAGACCTTTTCTGTTGCAAAGCCTTTGATTTGCAGATGTCATACAGTGATGGTGATGCAAATTATTATATCGTACCATACTGTTTCTTGTAACAAGAATGAAATAAAGATGGCTGTTAAAACATTAATTTTTTAAAATTATTTTTTATGTATTGTTATACCAAACTACAAATGTATAATTTTCATACTGTTGCATAGTGACTTCTAAAAAAAAGATTTATTTTAATTCCAAAAAGTAGCAAAAATTACTAAAGTTAAGAATAAAATTAATTTCCACTATGAGCAAAATTTGACACAATATGAATTTAAAAAGTGATGTATAATGAGTAAAATTGTATCTGTTAGAGTAAAAAGAACACTTACATTTTGAATAAAATATTGCTCCAGCGAGAACAAATTGTATTCCAACTAGATTAAAATCACTGTAGAGTAGTTTTTTTTTCATCTCCGCACAGAGTAATATTTAATCCATGTGAGTAAAATATTTGCACTAGATTGAGTACATTTTACTCTGTAATTTTAACTCTGTTAGGAGAGTAAATTTGACTCTATTTAGACTGGGACCAAATACTGTCTTTTTCAGAGTAAAATTTTATTCAATTTGAGTAAAATTTACTCTGCAAATTTTACTGTGTATCTATCTATCTATCTATCTATCTATCTATCTATCTATCTATCTATCTATCTATCTATCTATCTATCTATCTATCTATCTATCTATCTATCTATCTATCTATCTATCTAGTCCATTTCTATCTATCTATCTAGAAATGGACTAGATATATATTTACGGGGGTGGGGGTGTTTGTGTTTACATATATATGTTATATGGTATATATGTTTTTACTTTTAAAAAATAGTCCTTCTTGCTGTTATCGTACAGAAGAATGCGGCACACTGTCTTTAAGAGAGAGCTCACTTGACTGCCATTCGACGAGAGAGGGCTGGCTTGACACCAGTGATTTTCTCCCCTGTGTTTCCGACCACCAGTGGCGGTTCTACCCCGAATTACTCCCCGGGCGAGACCCTCCCCCCCCCCCCCCCTCCCAATTGAGTCACTTCGTCACATGTTTATTGTCATTGAAATTAAGAATGATATTATATTTATTAAAATATATATTATTTATGAATATGTGAAATAAATATTATAAAGCACAAATTTTTTATCACACAAATAACACACTAAAATAAATATAACTGCAGCACCATTGCACTAAGAACAGAAAACACTGACTAAAACCTAACCTTCCTAGCCTTCCTTGATGCGAACTCGTCAATAACGTCATCATATGAAATCTGCTCTACTGAATGATTGATACTAACAACAGCAGGTTAGTGAGTTACTCCTGAGACATTGTTGACCTCAGGTATGACATGATCAACTGGAGTTTTGAGAAGCTCCTCTCTGCTTGAGCAACAGTGACTGGGATGGTGGGTGCAATCCTGAGAGCAGTCCAAAAGTTGGGATATATTTCTGATAGATCCTAATCAGACATGAAAGTGATAAACTCAAGGAGACTTAGAGTTGTTGATGGCAAGTTAGGCAAGTTCTTGATTTCCTGAACAAGCTCTACTGTCCAAATCACAGTTCCCTTCAAAATGCAGTATGTCGTTTAGTGCCTCGCATTGCTCCGTCAGCTCCTCATCTGCAATGTAGGCCGTATAAAAAACATTTATGAATTGGAAATTTAAATTGTCATGCTCTATACCCATCTCTACTTCCGAGAAGAAAAATTAGCTCATGTTTGCTGTCTTCAATCCTTTGATTGGCACATTTTTGGTAATGACCTGTTGAATTATGTTTTGTCAACATAAAGTTGTGGTAAATGGTAAATATTCATCTTTAAAACTACCAACAGATTTATGCAAATTCTATTGACTAATAATATACCCCAAGATTTGTAAATAAATAAAAAACATAAACTTCATTCATGCAGGCTCAAAATTGACCCCTAAATCATCGTTCACTGGTAAAAAAAAAAACATTGTGAAAATGTTTAGGCTTCCACAAATGATTATTATTCAAGTAAGTAATGGCCATTCTGCAGTTATTTGCTTCATTAGCATGTTATGGCAGCAGCAGCAGCAACAGCAGCAGCAGCTTCAACAGCAGCAGCTTCAGCAGCTTCAGTAGCAGCAGCAGCTTCAGTAGCAGCAGCAGCAGCAGGAGCAGCAGCAGCTTCAGCAGCAGCAGCAGCAGCTTCAGCAGCAGCAGCAGTATGATACTATCACAACTCATTTAAAATTTATGAACTAAGTTTACAACAGCAAAACAGAACAAAACTTTTACAGCAGAGCAGACAGACACACGAATCATAACTAATGTTACAAGTTAAGGCAGAGCAAAAGTTAAAGAAGAAAATCTTAAAAATGACGTTATTTGCAACATTTGGGCCTACTTCAGTTTACTCATCAACCCAAAGTAAAGTTTTCATCAACAACGTTGTTGTTGCAGGGCAGGTAGCATTAGAATTTAGAAAACATGCATCTAGCTGTGAGGACAAACTCTTTTCTTGGTCTCTTTTCTCCTCTTCTTCTTTTCTTTTCTTTCTAAATTGGGCACCAGTTTTTTGACCTTTTTTTGTCCATATTTGAGATGTTTTTGGCATTTAGCATAAATGTCCTCCCGAAGACATCAAGTCCATCAACTAAACCAACTGTCACCTTAGTGACAACATTGTTTTGTGTTCTCATTTTTTATTTGGGCATTTAACTCAAAAAATAACCCAAAAAAGCATGATTTTTTTATACCTTTATTAAAATTTAGCTTATAGAATGTCACCGTATGACTGACTTTTAAAAAGTTTTATAACGTAGATTCCACCTTGTCCCCCACCTGGCCACTTCATTTGGAGGCGACCCATAGTTGAATTGATTCCCTGCCACCCCCCTCCCCAGCTACTGCAGCTACTAGTTCATTATCTGTTAAAGATTCGTCTTATTTGTCCATTTGTTCTTTAGTGAGTTGAGGCAGCTCAATACTATTAAGAAATGAGTTGATGGCTTCTTGTCCAGTTTTGTTAGTAGAGGTGTATAAATTCATATAATATTCTCTGAATATTTCATTGATTTCTTGAAGTGAGGTTGTCAACTTCCCAGCTGAGTTCCTTAAAGTAGAGATCTTTGTTCTTTCTTTATTTCGTTTAATTTGGTTAGCCAAATATCTACCTGATTTGTTTTCATGGTGAAATTTTTCTTGTCTTGATCTTTGAATTACGGAGCCCCTAAAGGGCCATTGATGAAAAAAAATGGAGTAAAAAAAAATTTTTTTGGAGTAAAAAAATTTTTTTTTTAAGTTAAAAAAAAAAAAACTAACTGGTGCGCACCAGTTAGTTTCAGGTGCGCACCAGCTAGTATCAGGTGCGCACCAGTTAGTATCAGGTGCGCACCAGTTAGTTTCAGCTGCGCACCAGTTAGTTTTTTTTTTTTTTACTCCCAAAAAAAATATTTTCCTCCATTTTTTTTTTTCATCAATGGCCCTTTAGGGGCTCCGTATTGAATTAAAAATCGTATCTTTTTGGTTTTTATCGTGTTTAATTGAACTTGATATTTTCTTAATTCCTTTTGTGTTTCTTCTGTTGAATTATTTGCATTCAATGATTCAAGTATTTTAATCCTTTGCTCTAGTTTTTCCTCTTCGTCTTTTTCTTTCTTCTTTTTATAAACAGAATACGATATGATTTTTCCTCGTAGAACTACCTTGGCTGTTTCCCACAACACTGTGGATGTCAATTCTGGCATGTCATTAATTTCTAGAAAGGATGTCCATTCTTTCTCAAAATAACTATTAAATTCAGGATCTTTAAGAAGCGATGTATTGAATCGCCATCTGACACTGTGACTTTGTGTATTTAACTGACTATGATTAAAGGAATTTTTAAATCTGAGATCACTGATATAATCGAGTTACTGGTTAAAAAGAGATCAATGCAAGAATAAGTGCCATGGACAGATGAAAAAAAAGTGAACTCTCTGGTTTTGGGGTTTTGAGCTCGCCAACAGTCTGCAAGACCAAATTCATTCATGAACTCTTTTATTGTATTTGTGGATTCCCAATTACTTACTTAATAATAGTGTAATATTGTAATATCTACTTAATTACTTACTTTACTATTATTAATGTTGGACCTATCTAATGACGGATCAAGTACTGTATTAAAATCCCCTCCTGTAATAATTGGACAGTTGGACATATCTGAAATAAATGAAAAAAAATTCTGAAAAAACAACGGAACATCTCCATTGGGCCCATAAATATTACCAATTGTTACTGGGTTGTTGTTAATAGATATATTTAAGATGATAAAATGTCCTTCAGGGTCTTTAATTGTTTTAAAAACCATATAATTAATTCTTTTATTTATGAGGATACAGACCCCTCTCTGCTTTGAATTATAACACGCTGAGAATGGATGAGTAAATTTTGACGTTGCCAATTTACTTTGGGTTAAATCTGTTAAGTGTGTTTCTTGGAGTAAACAGACGTCTGCTTCCAAGTTGTCCAAGTGAGTAAAAACAATATTCTTCTTTATCTGTGAGCCAATCCCACGTATGTTCCGTATGGGGGCGACAGTGGCTCAGGGTTGAGCGGATCATCCAATGATCGAAGGGTTGGCGATTCGATCCCCGCTCTCACCAGCCAAAATGTCGTTGTGTCCTTGGGCAAGACACTTTACCCTCCTTGCCTCCAATGTGGCCTCCACTGGTGTGTGAATGTGCATGGATGATCCCGGTGATGGTCAGAGGGGCCGTAGGCGCGAAATGGCAGCCACGCCTCTGTCAGTCTGCCCCAGGGCAGCTGTGGCTACAACAGTAGCTTACCATCACCAAGTATGAATGAGGAGTGAATGAATAATGGAAACAAATGTACACGTTTTGAGCGTCTGGAAAAAGCGCAGAAAAATCCAATCCATTATCATTATTATTATTATGTTCCAGGTTACAAATTTCATTTTTTGCATGTTAAGTTAATTGTTGTGAAAAAGTAATTGTTAGCAAAGTTATTGTATCTATGTAAATTTTCCAAATGAATATATATTTGTGTGTCGATGAGTATCTGTGCAAGTGTATAAGAGTGGATTTGAACACATACCAATGAAAGATTTGTATGAGTATATGCAAAAGAAACAACAAGCATTGAAAGACTGACAGTTACCAAACTGATATAATAGCTCTCTTACCTTCTTGCATCATTTTTTTGCGGATAGGGAAGAGCTTCTTTCTTCTGTTGATGATTTCTTGAGGAAATTGGTCGTTAATTCCAAAATTGGTCCCTTTTAACTGTTTCCCTTGACGCTGGACCATCTGCTTTTGTTTAAAATGTTCGAATTTTGCCACAATTGGTCTTAGTCGAGTGGAATTGGATTGCTGAAGTCCTAGACGGTGCACACGGTGGAAGGAGATGGAATTAACAGTTTCCGCTGGGATTTTTAGTTGATTTGTCATAAAGACCTTGATTGTTTTTTTCAGGATCTTCTGTGGGTATTTCTTTGATTCCAGAAAAGACCAGATTCTCTCTCATACTACGAGATTGTAAATCCAGAATTGTCTCTTTCATAATTTTGTTTTCTGCAGTAATGGAGAGCAGCTGGTTGTTGGCAGAGGATAGTGTATTTGTTAGGTCCTTTACTGAAGCTTGGAGCGACTTATTTTCTATGGTGAGAGTGTCTATTTGTTCTTGGCTGTACTCCAGACTGTGGCGAAGGTGTTGGAACTCTTAATGCAAGACTTCAATCAGGGCCACTCTAGCATCAAGTGAAAGAAGTTTCTTGTCTATTGACATCAGCGTGTTGTTTACCTCTGAGAGGGACTGCAACGATGATGACATAGCCGGTTGCGGTGACGATGAGACGTCCGAAGTATCAGGTGAGTCTGGAATGCGTGGTTTTTTGGCCTTGTTAGCTCGCCCCATTTTGCAAAGATTGTAGATGTTATCGATGTAGTCCTCCAAATGGGTCAGGTCAGTGTTTTGATCCAGTTTTTAGAGAGAATCCAAGAGAGAAGGCAAAAAGAAGATTTGCCGTGGTTGGCCCTAGTGAGCCGCGCCGGGCTCTGATGATCAGATGAACGCCGCAGTCAGCTTTGGTGGATGCCGGGCTCTGGAGGTCTGATGAACGCCGCGGTCGGCTTTGGTGGACACCGCGCTGGGCTCTGGAGGTCTGATGAACGCCGCGGTCGGCCTTGGTGGACGCCACGCCGGGCTCTGGTGATCCGATGAACGCCGTGGTCCGCCTTGGTGGACGCCGCGCCGGGCTCTGGAGGTCTGATGAACATGAATAACATATGACTACAGTTAGAACTCACTCCTTGTTGGTGTAATATCTACAGTGTTTGTTTTTAGCCTTTGATGCTAATTCGCATTAGTGTTAGTTTTAGCATTACTGAAATTGATGAGCTTCAAAACAATGTAGGTTGTCGATTGAGGAATATAACATATTACACATGTCATATTACATATTTACAAATATATTTGACAACAGATACTTGATACTTTTTAAAATACTTACATGTTTCTGTTGTCTTCCTGGTGCAACCTTCTGCCATTTTCAACTAATTCAAACGCAATGCATTTTGGCCCATACGCAATGCATTCCGGTCCAACAGCATTGCATTATGGTCAATATTCACCAATCAAGTGAGCATCGATCCACACTGGCTTTTCCTAGAGACTTCTGGGAAATTTCTAGTGCACTCGATTTTTGAACTGTAGATTTGGACACCCCTACAAAATGGCGACCGCACTATATAGTGCACTATATAGGGGGTTAGGGGGGTAATTCGGACACTCAACACCCCCACTTGCTCTTAACTCTTCAGATTATCCATAAACATAAAACAATTTCCTCTTTTCTTTAACAACTTCTTAAAGAACTTTTACATGTTTAGGTGCCAAACGTGTCTTGAGCAAATCTCTTCAGTTTTGACTTGGTTGGCTTTGTCATTACATCGGCTGCCATTTTATGGAAGCATTTGTGTTGCATGATTAAAACTAAAAGTCAAAACCAGACATGCTTTTTCATTTTCAAAATGAAGCTGCATTTTTTGACTCAAAATGAACATGAAAAAGCAATCTGCCAAAATGCTTTTTCATTTTCTTCTTCAACACTGGTAAATGGTAAATGGCGTATACTTATATAGCGCTTTCTACCCTATTTCAAAGGCCCAAAGCGCTTTACAGTCCCATTCACCCATGCACACACACATTCACACACTGGTGGCCGCTCCGCTGCCGAACACTGGCGCCAACCTCCCACCAGAGGTAAGGTGGGGTTCAGTGTCTTGCCCAAGGACACTTCGACACATGGGCGTGCAAGGCAGGAATCGAACCTGCAATCTTACAATTAGAGCTGTGACGTGTTGGATTTTTGATCACCGCGGTGATAAACAACCAGGGGGCGCGGAGTTGCAGTTAACCGCAGACCCCCCCCCCCAAAAAACAAAAAACAAAAAAAACAAAAAAACAAACACAAAATCCCCTGGCGGCCACATCAGAAATAAATACAATTACAACGTACTATTCTTTATCAACAAATAACAGTAACAATTAACTACTACCTATCTAACTAATGAACTAACTATGTAGGTCTTGTAGATTGACTGTGTGTGAGCGCGCTGCGTTGTGTGTAGAACTAGGAGGAGGAGCGCACACACGTGTGTTGGGGATGCGTGTTGATCCTTCTGCAGCGGACAGCTCTATAGCTGCATGCGAGGCAACATGTAGTGATTTTCATCGCACTTTAACAGCGCGCGTTCATGTTTGGTGTTACAGAGTGACTGAGAGCAGTAATAACCCCCCCAACACAAAATCCTCGGGCGGCCGTGTCGCGCACTTAAGAACTCACGCAGCTTGTAATGGAAATGAATGCAATGGAAATTAATAATTAGAATGGAGTTAATTTGTCGTATTTCCTCGTGAGAGGGAAACCTCTGTTGTAGAATGAGGATGTATGCTTCTGAAAGCGCGTGCCTCTGTGTGTGAGTAAAAGGAGCCACGTGCAGCGCAGAGGCAGACAGCGAGAGCGCGCGCCTATGAGAGACAGTGACAGGCGCGGTGGGAGAGAAGGAGAGAAGAGTCTGATAGAAAGAAGGAAAGTCTGAACAGAGGACTAGCAGAAAAAGTAAATTATCAGCAAATATGAATGTTTTTAATGTGTTTATTAAAGTTCCAATCACGGACCATATGCTGAACTACAAAAAAAAAAAAAAAAAAAAAAAGTGCTGTGATGCGGTTATCGTCACAGGCCTACTTACAATCATGGGTCGACCGCCCTACCGCTGCACCACGGCCGCCCGCCCATCTATCCCCCTGTCTGTTTGCCCGTTGGTAAGTGAGTGAATTTAAAGGTCTTGTTCTCAGTCATGTGATCTCATTTCTTCATCCATTGAGTTGACGTCACTGACGTACGACTCGCATTTACTAGGGAATATCCGATTTGTCTGCTTACACGGCACATGCAAATGCACGTATCAGATTCGTATCCGACTTATTTCCACATATGAATGAGGCCTGAATCTGATCTGAGAAAATCCATGCGCTTTTGTCCTGCTTACACGTTCACATGTCATATCCGATCTGTGCCACATGAGAGGAAAAAATCTGAATTGGGTCACTTGAACCATGCGGTGTAAATGCGGCCTAAAAGAGCTGGACTGTTTTTGAACATATCCAACGAAAATAAATGATTCACATTTTGAATCGAGTTTTCTCTCTTCTTGTTTGTAAGCTAAACATTCAGATCTGAATTTTTGTACTTTGGATAAATTTGATTCCTTGCCTGTAAACAGTTCATATGCTGTTTTCTTTGTGCGTCTGTTGTAGCACCGGTTTCTTACATAAGCTTATGTCTGCATTGCATAGTTCTACAACTTATCCAGTGACTTATTTTCTATCAGTAAACATCTACTCATGTCGAAAAGTGTTCTCACACCTCTTTCTGCTGTGCCATTCTGGTGAGGTGAGTAGGGTCCAGATGTTTCATGTCTGATTCTGCTCTTAGTTAACAGAGTTTGGAAATCTCTGCTGGTAAATTCGGTGCCATTATCTGAACAAATACAATTAACTTCTCTGTAAGGTGCAACATCGGCTAAAAATCTTTCAGTAGCTGTCACTCTGTCGCTCTAGGACTTGAGAAAATATACGAATATGGTTCCTGAATAGTCATTAGTAAAAGATTGCGTATATTTTTGTCCTTCCATGCTTGGTGTGGGCATTGGGCCACTTAAATCAGTATGGACTAATTCTAATGGTTGCTTGGCCTTTGCATTTGGCTCTATGTTCCTGATTTCTGTACATTTCCCTTGTGTACAAACTTCACACAGTTTATCTGGCCTTCCTGAACACCCTTTGATTTCCATACCTTTTCACAACACCTTGTAACTTCCGTACATCTTCATAGTTACAATGACCCAAGATCTCATGCCAAGTTAGAATGTAATGAAGAAATGATCTCGGTTGCTTTCTTGTTCATCAGAAACTTTTCTGGCTTCATCTCATCTCCCCTTTTTCTTGCACATGGACTCTTTGCTTTTGCAAAAATGACACCAGACTTTTCTAAACCAGTCTCTTGCTTTGTGTCCTTTAATTCCACATTTGTAACATTTCACACTGGTACTTTCCTCTTTCTTGTACGTGGCTTGGGTTTTGGGAGTGCTTTGTCTCTGTTTCACATGCATTTTCATCATGCTGTCAGATTCTGTTCTGCTTGGTTTTCCCACCTGATGAGTTTTTGTTTATTTCAGTCAGACAACTCTTGCAGTAAGAAATATTTATTTGACATTTTCCACATACTTTAGTTGGCATTCACATCTTTTGGTTTGGCATAAGGCTCCGATCAATTCCATGAGAGATTTCCATAAAACTTTTGGGTAACAAAACCCCCAACACTTAATTATCCAGAAGAAGAAAAAATGTGTATGTATAATCAGTGTGTAATAAAATGGGGTGTGTTTTCGGCAGCATTCCATTTCCATTTCATTTTCCAGTATGACTGCTATGTGTGACCCGGCACCATTGACCGTTTGGGCCGCCCCCGTTCGAGTACAGCGCCACGAAGGGAACATGCTATCTAGTGGATCTGCTATGTGTGACCCGGCACCATTGACCGTTGGGCCGCCCCCGTTCGAACAAGCTTGATGGCCATAACTTCTTCCATTGTGGCAACTATAAATACACGAGCTTAAGTACATCCATTATTTCGAAGTTCCCAACAACAGTACAATGAACGAGTTTAATAGCCAGAATTTTCTCCATTTGGCATACCAATTATAAGCGCTCAAGGAACATCATTTAATTGAGATCCCAACCAAATATTAAGAACGAGTTCAACGCCCATAATTACTATGCTTCATTGGCATACTACAAAATTGGCTTAAGAACCAAATTCGAGCTCCAGCGCATACTATGATACAACTTAGAACATCCTAAATTTTGAGGCTTCCACCTGGCTATAATTTTCTTTTAACATCTATAATTGAAGAATTTACATTCATTCTGCTGTTGACATTGATTGATTAATTCAGTCAGAAGTGTCATTGGAATGCAGAGGAGGTCCACCGCCCCGTCACTTTCAGTGCAGCAATAGGTGCGTCGAGCAGTCATCGTTGCAGCACCAGATCAAG
Organism: Oryzias curvinotus; assembly: GCA_023969325.1. NCBI lineage: Eukaryota > Metazoa > Chordata > Actinopteri > Beloniformes > Adrianichthyidae > Oryzias > Oryzias curvinotus. Next base: position 36,336,466 of record CM043718.1, read on the forward strand.
GAATGCAGGGGTGACATCACTTCCTGGAAACGGAGAAGCCGATCGGGGCGTAGGGGTTCTCAGGCTCAGGATGTGGTGCATAGATAAAACAAAGCAGTATTAGTCTTGACAAGAATATATAAATAACCCAGAAACTGATCAGTTTCAAAATGCTTGAGATAAATGAAATAACAGTGCTTTTAAAGAACAAATCTGAGAAAGTGAAATTTAGTAGATAGTTAAGGTGAAGACCCATTGTGGATTTATCGCACCCTAGAAACCATCATAATTACAAATTCCAACAGTGAAATGATAGTGAAATATATAACCTGCACAAAATCTTAACACCAATTTTTATATATTCCAAAGATAAGAAAAGTAACCTTTGACAGTTTCAGAGGGACGCACCTTCAGAAGGGGCCATCGAGGAGTAGGTGATGGGAAGAGTAGCCAAGGAGATTTGTAGATGAGGAAGGTCAACATCCCACGTAGCAAAGGATTACAGCTTGGCTGGATTTGATGCTTTGTACTTGATATTAGTGGTTCTCAAATTGGTGGACAACAAAGTACAGACTACTGAAATTGTAATTAGCCAAGGGCGTCTGGATACTGAAAAAGAGAACTTGAGAGCCATGAGGGATCATAGGTTTTGATAGTATTTTTGCTAGACTGAACCTTAAGCATTTAGAGGCGGAGTATAACAAGCCACTAAATGGGGAAGCATCTAGCAGACTGTCATCTGCTTAAGCAAGGCAGATAGAAGACTGACTTGTGGACACAAGATTTAACTCTTGAACTAAGCTTGACAGCTCAAGTGATATATTTCCTACGGTCAGGGTAGAAATTGCTCAAGGTGTTATTTAAACATTAACCAAGTCAACCGATGACACAATACTATCATTCACTATTGAAACAGCCTTAATACAATCTCCAAGGATGAAATAACCGGACGACCCCTTAAAAATCATCAGAGCTGTAGATTCTGGCGGCCGGACAAACACAAACCACTCTTAAATCCTTTCCCCCAAACCAGAAGGCACAGCCACAGAACAACAAGTGGAGGGAGCCTGAAGACACGACAGTCATCATAACATAACTACTCCAAGCATAGAGAGGGAAGGAACAAATGCAAAACACGAAATCCAGAACAGGAACACGGGGCCCAGGACGGAACTACCCAGAACAAGAACACAAGATGAACGGATGACCATAGGACCAAAGCCACAGCAAATGTCAGGTGGCCCAATCATTGACAAATCATATTTAAACCAAACAATGAATAAACAACACGCTGCACAAAAGCCAAAGATGACATAATGGGGAGAGACAAGCAGCAATGAACCATCCGATCCATAGAAGAAAAATAAATCCGGAAGGGTGGAGGACCATAAAGTATAGACAACGTGGAACCCAGATTTGAAAATAACCCCCCCCCCCCCCACACAGAGATCCAAAAGACCAGGGATACAGAGGAAATTTGGCCACTTAGAAACCATCAATAACTCGCAAAGTGAAGGGGACCCATTGCCTACAAATATCCAGTACAGAGCTTCTGCTAAGAAAGTTGAAAGTATGAGGACTGAAAGGTAAACCAGGTTATAAATCTGATATCTTGCAGGACTCTGATCTTTGAGCGCTGATAAGATAAGAAATCTGATGACATAAATAATTTTAGTTTCTCGGCATTAATGTCAATCTGTTTCTGTGAGATGAAAAAGTCTGTTCAGTCAGCAGAGCTGGTCTCTGATCTTACAGGGTTATTTTTCAGTTCCAACAAAGTTGCTGCAGTGTCTTCATTAATGGGGTCTGCGCAGTGGTTAGCGCTCTCTTCTCACAGTGAGAAGGGCCTGTCTTAAATTCTGTCTGGGACCTTTCTTTAAGGAGTTTACATTTTCTTCCCATGCGTGTGTGGGTTTTTCCCGGCACCCCAGTCCTCCCACAGCCCAAAACATTCTTCATAGGTTAATTGATGGGTCACCAATTGCTGCTCACCTGGATCAGGGTGTTCAGTCAATCAGAAACTGTGCTGATTCAATCCAGCTAACCAGCATCTACTGAAGCAGGGTTAGCTGCAAAACAAGCAGGGTGGCAGCCCACGAGGAACAGGGTTGGCAACCCCTGCTCTAAAGTGTGCATGTGGGAGTGATTTTTTTTCCTGCAACAGTCTGGCAATCTGTCCAGGGTGTGCCCTGCCTTCGCCCAACAGTAGTTAGGACAAGCTCTGGCAACCCCGTGACCCCAAAAGGGATGTACTGCGTTAAGAAAACGGATGGATGCAGCTGATTGTGTCTTAACTTCTGTGTGTTCAAAGCTTGTGTGTGGTCTGTTTCTTTTTTGCAAATGGCTTTATTTCAGACACAAAGAGTGAAAAAAGCAGAAAATGCCAACAGAGGATCTCAGTTCAGCACCTCTCAACCGCTGGAAAAAAATCCCACCTGGTTCTAATTTGAAACTAAACAAGAAAACTCACAGATTTCTGTATTCTTCCAGTTTTTGAAAAATATAATTCTCAGAAAGTTTGATGGGTCTTGTATCATGGGAATCATAGTAAATCAATCAAATGTGAGCTGACACAGGTGTCCCTTTGCCTCTAGACGTTCACAATGATCCACATTTACAAGTTCCCCTCACGCTGACCTGGATTTAAAAACAGGATATCAGAAAATTATTACAGAACTTTATCTTCAGTGTCAAACAAACGTTTGCAGGTGGGTTGTTGCTGGAAGAAGAAAAAGTAAATCTGATTTCACATCTTCATAAACAACATTAGGGACTCTTTTTCTCCTAGAAGTTTAGGAATCAAATGTTTTTTCATCAAAGTTTTCATCAGATTTCTTATCCACAACAATTTTGCCAAAAGTGAACTCAAATCTATTCTGTCTGAAGACTGTGATACTCCCTCTGTTATTAGAACAGTAGAGTCCTCTCCTTGAGGGAAGTGAGGCTGGGCAGGGTCACCGCTTGTCACAAACATGCAGCAGAGTTACAAGCTTCATCTCCGGTGCAAAGGTCACACTTCATCACATTCAGGCAGAAGCAGAACAAAAGGTACAAATGGTTTGCAGTTACTGCATTTCAATTCTCTAAAGCAAATGTGTCAAACTCAAGACCCGCGGGCGAAATGTGGCCCGCCATGTCATTTTATGTGGCCCGCGAGTAAGGCTGTGAGGATGACATCACCGCACTTTTTTTTTTTTTTTTTAAAGTTCAACATTTAGTGCGTGATTGGAACTATAATAAGCACATTATTGCATTCATCATTGCTGATAATGTACTTTTTCTGCTAGTCCTGTGTTCAGACTTTCCTTCTTTCTTTCAGACTGTTCTCTCCTTCTCTCCCACCGCGCCTGTCACTGTCTCTCGTCTGCGCGTGCGGTCTCACTGCCTTTACACTGCTCCCTTTACACACAGGTGCGCGCTTTCAGAAGCACACATCCTCATTCTACAACAGAAGATTGCGTCTCGCGAGGAAAAAAGACAACTTTACTGCGTTCTAATTATTAATTTCCATTTTATTAATTTTAATTACAAGCTGCGTGCGTTCTGAAGTGCGTGACATGGCCACGGGAGGATTTTGTGTGTGTGTTGGGGGGGGTGGGGTGGTTACTACTGTTCTCCTTCTAAAACACCAAACATGAACGCGTGCTGTTAGATTTCGATTGATATCACTACATGTTTTGTTTGGGAACTATTTTGTGCAGCGCAACGTTACGTGTCTGTACAAATAAAGGCGGAGCCTCCTGTCCCGCGTTCTTCATGGGTGTCAGGCTTCATGACCACTGGATAGGTGACAAAGTGTCTGAACTCTGTTTATTACTGGGCAATATATAATATTCTGAGAAGATGTCTGTACCAAATAGCACAGGTGAAGCCTTGCATGCAGCTGGAGAGTCCACTGCAGAAGAGTCAACATGCAACCCCAACACACTTGTGCGCACCTTCCTCCTACACACCCAGCGCCTGACAGTCACAGTCAATCTACAACACCTATATAGGCTATATAGTAAGTTCAGTTAGATAGGTAGTAGTTAGTTGTTACTGTTATTTTTTAATAAAGAATAGTATGTTGTAATTGTATTTCTTTCTCATTCAGCCGTCGGGGGATTTTGTGTATTTATTTATTTATTTATTTGGGGGGGGGGGGGGGGGCATAAAAGTTTAATTTCTTAAAATAGAAATTGGTGTGTATTTATTCATATCTTTGGACTTGAAATATGGGATTGGGCAACTAAACATTAGGACTTAAATACTGTCCATATATGTAACCTAACCTTACAGAATCAAATTTAAGAGGATTTATGCTAAAGTAACAAGCAAACATATGTTTCTATGCAACTGTAATTGTCACTTCAAAAAATTATAATAAATAAATTAATGAGTTATTTAACATTGAGGAGTATTTACATTTATTTTTCATTACATTTAGTTACATGTATAAGTTATATTATAGTATATTAGTTATATTATATTTGAGGACGAACACTATGCTGATGTGGCCCTCGGTTAAAATGAGTTTGACACCCCTGCTCTAAAGGCTCTGTCTCATCATTTGTGAGCAGAGATAGTTTCTGACCAAAACTCAATTAAATGATAAAAAGTCAAAGTGCTTTTGTGGTAGTGAGTGTAGCTGCATGTCTCAGCCTCACTGCTGTGGGATAATGTGAACTTTAAACTCTTGCGGTCAGCTGACTCCAGATCAAACTGCAGCAGGGGCCCTGACTGAGCTGCTCTGTAAACACTGCACTCATGACAGTAGGACAGGCTGGACTGGGATTTAGCCCAGGGCACAAACAGCAGGTTCAGGGATGAGAGACAGACATGGATGTGAGCGAATGCTTTCTGAAACAGGTGGATTTTCCGGTTCCACGACAGCTGCACTGTCAGGGCCCAACCAGCTCAGGAATGTTGCAGTGTGACTGGGTGTGTTGAGAGAAACCCGGAGAGGAGGGACAAAGATAAGCAGTCATAAATCCAGTGATTACAGTTCAGCTACCGACAGTACCCACAGTCCTGCCTTTTACAGCGCTCATCGATCCTGACGTCTGGCTGACCTCAGCTTTTGGACCTGCTTTTGTCTACAACTTTCCATTCCAAAACATGGATTTGCTCCTGGATTACGGATAGTTAGGACAACAATCTCTGTATCAGCTTCCTCCAGATCAATTCAATATTTCCATAGTGAAACAGGGACAGGAGTCTTGTCATGTCTGTGATAGCTTTATTCCGGGGCAAGTGGGGACAGAAAACACAGGAAGCCCCGAACAAGCAGCAGGTGACAGAGGTGGTCCAGAACAGCCGTAACGTAGATGAGGAAGATGAAGACTCTGCCACTGGATTCAGCCGAGAGCCCATCCGCAGGAACTCACGCTTCTATCGCTCTATGAGGAAGAAGAAGACGGCAGGCAACACCGAGCAGACTGACAGTAAGACTGTGCTGTTTGGTTTCAGCTGAGCCACATCAGTGCTGCTATTTCATACTGATACTTCCAAAAGAAACTGTCATCAGACTGGTTGGTCAGGGAGAAACTGATTATGGAAGTGTGTCCAGCGGATGAGTGTGATATTGCAGGGCATCACATGACTGTCAGCGGGACTCACACACTCTGAGAGCTGTGTTCCCCTGGTGTCAGTGAATGCAACACAGCTTAGACTTTGGTCAGAATCAAGGCGTCAGTACTTTAATACTTAACTAATCAAACATGACAAACATGTCATGTCAACAATGCACTGCTGAATATGGTTAAAAAAAAAGGTTTGATAAATAATATTAAAATCAGAAATGTCTTTATTGTCATTGTTGCACAATGAAGATTGTGATACAATAAAAAATTGTGTCGTTCTCCAAGTGTTCTAAGAATATATACAAGTAAAGATTGAAATAAAATAAAATTTAAATGTAAACTATAAAAAAGAGCTAAAATATGTCAATTAAAAAACATGCATTGCACCTATACATTGGACTTCCTTAGCCAAATATTGCACAAGTATGGTGATCACACAGATGTCACAGTGTTATTTTCTGCTTTCAATAGTCTATATTTTGTTTAGCTGGTCAACTGTTTTTGGGAAAAAACAGTTCTTTAGTCTGTGGTGCAGGCATTGTGAGATCTGAGGGTAGCAGCTGAAGCAGATGGTGGTTGGGATGGAGGGAGTCTTTGATTTTGTTTTTGGCTCTACTAAGATGCAAGGAGCTGGCAATGTGCTCTAGGTGGGCAGGGTGGTGCTGGTGTTATTCTGGGCCCAGTCAGTCACCTTGCGTACCTTGCTGGGATGAATAAAATGATGGAAGGGGTGGGACAGTTGTGCTTTAGGTTGCAGGTTAAAGACTTAATTCAGGGCTCACCCGAGTCTTGGAGCTCTTTCACTGATCCCATGATGGCCACGTGAGTGGAACAATCAGAAGAAGACCGTGAGGAGTAAAAGGAGCAGAGTGTGACATTAAAAGAGGATGTTTGAGGGCCTGCTCTACTGCTGAGTGGAGGTGCAGATGTAACTGGAAGGCCCTGTCTTCTTTTGACATGTGCCAAACTAAGCTGTCACATCTAGAAAAAACACCTATTGTAAATCCTAAAAACAGATGAAAACATGCAACAATTTACATTTTGCATGGATAGACCTAAATTGATTATTATTTCCAAGTATCTAAGCAATTTAAAAAACAAAAAAAGACAATGAGGTTGTGCAAGCACAACAAAGAAGCTACAGATTAGCACAAAATTGCTCCACAACTCAGCCATAGAACTATTTATAAAATACTATCACAAACATTGCGAGCATTACATGCTTGGAAGAGAGTCAAAAGAAGTTGATACTTATCTAGTCCTTATTCTGGCACCTGAAACCCAAACATACAACAGAACATTCCCCTTATTTTTCGGTTTTGTTATTTATCATCTGACAACACACTGCAAATGCTCCGGTATAATCTACACTTATTCCTCCTCTTCCTCACATCTTGAAGACCCCTTTGAATTTATGCTTAAACTGTTTGCACTCTAGTTTAACACCACTAACCAATTTGTAAAATCCCTTTTAGTTGTGTAAACAGAATGAGCTTCAAGGTTTTAATGGCCTCATTTAATTATTCAAGTTTTTGAATTCTACCTAACAACAGATTGTTCTGGGTTTATACAAGATCACAAAGCAGTTTTAAATTTACTAAATCAAAAACATGGATTAATTTAGAGTTCATGAATGATGAGTTACTGTGATCCAAGCATCCCAGGAGCCTTACAATCAATTCTTATGGGCCTTTTTGGAAGTTTGTACATTGATCAGAGTGAACTTTTGAGACAAATGTCTCCAGGTCTTTAAACTAAAGTCAAAATATGGTAAAAATCAATGAACATGATGGATAATGTGACTTCCAATCCAGTACATGCACCACCCTAATCAGTATAGGAACAATTTTAGCCATCTTGTTTTGTGTGTGTTTCGGTTTAACTAATTCTATCATTGACTAAAACTCTTTGACTCCAATAATTCTTCATATATTTAACATCAGTTGGAGTTTATTATCTCTCCTGTATTTTCTAAATTGCACAAATTTGGTCTCAATTTAGTCTAATATGAATGTAGAGAACACTTTTTCTGTACCATGTCAATGTCTAGAGTAATCAGATTAAAATGTGGCTGTAATTTTCACCAGATCTCCTTTCTGTTGTATTTTCTGCAAGTAGTATAAAGTTCAAAATGCTAGATCATGTGAAATTGTTGTATAATACAAATAAATTATGACCTAAAACTGACCCCTGGGTCATGGAGCATGCAATATCCAGCTTCACAAATTTATATTTGCCTGTAAAATAGTTTCTGACACATTTTAGAACAATTCCCGTAATCCCACCCCATTTTTAATTTTTATTTGAAGAAACACAGTATTAATGTTTCTTTCACTGGAACATCATTTATTTATTGTACACAGACGAGTCATGAGTACAAATGCTGCCTGCTCAATCAGGTCCACTCCTAAAAGAACTCTATTAAATGTATTCACTACATTTCTATTTATTATTATAGGCTTCTTACTATCAGAAAAAACTAGACCAAAATTCCCCATCCAGTCATTGAAGGTAGTTTTACTGGTGTTCTGGATGTGACATATAAATTAAGATGTTTATCCTATTTCAACAAGACTTCTAATTATTTGCACAAATCTTCCACAACTATTGACATTTCATCTGGAATCTCTTGTCTAAAGCTGTTTTGTCTGCATAAAGTGCTGCACCTTATCGAAATTGTTTTCACAAACCATATCATCTCTCTCAAGATCAAAGTCCATGCCCCTTACATTGTTAATCTACGCTTTAGATATTGCATTTATATTGTGAGAAATTACTAAAATAATGTTTTATTTAAAGGAAAGGAGCATATTAGTGTTAAAGAGAATTATGGATATTCTTCTTTAGTTGTAATCATGTTGTTGAACATTTCTCCTGTATAGTATTCTTAGTGTTCGTAAAAAAGTTATGGTTCAGGATCTATGTCATTCTAGAGGCTTAACAGTTAGTAAGAAGGCGCTGGTTCAAATCCTTGCCTATGCTCTGAGTGGAGTTTGCACGTGTAGATTTTCTCAAACTGCAACAAATCTGTTTTTTCTATCTGCAACTGAAAGACATGTTTCCAGGCTGCAGCTGGGCACAGGCAGTTCAGTTTCCTCCCACCATCCACAAACCATTAAAATCAGAGGTTCATTGGTGACTCTCAATAAAAGATCGCCAGAATAGGTTCCTTTAAGGAAAAACGTTGTGTTGGCAAATAGAAAATGCGCTTTCATTTGTAAGTAAACAAATGCTTACTTTGTCGTACATCAAGTGCTGGATAAAGTCACGTGTCTTACAAAGAATTCAATATAAATCGTCACTATGTTACAAATCATAAAAACTATGACAAATTTATCGCAGAGGAGCGCAACAATAAGCTCTAACAACTAAGTGACGGGGAATTTATATTTTTATTTTATTCCACTGTATATATCCCACGAAGGGAAATTCGTCTCCGCATTTGCCCTGCTCGGCTTTCCCTGCCACAATTATCACAAAAATGTATGTTAGATTGTGGATGGGGTTGTAGATCATACAGACTGAGTTATTTTTTATTTTTTTTATGCTGGTGTGCCGCGGGACTTTTTTTAAGGTTAAAGTGTGCCGTGGCTCAGAAAAGGTTGAAAAACACTGAGCTACAGTATGACCCCTCTCATTAATAAATGAGTCACAGCTGGGATACAACACAAACACATGGTGACTGCTTCCATCTGAGCCTATAGATGTGCAAAATGTGTTTTCTCCACCAATAAACATCTGTGGAACATTCACTCTGGGCGATTCAGAGTTCAGTGCAGAGGTGAGACACCGCTGGTGTCTTCACAAGAAGAAGGAGGTTATTCCACTGTCAGTCTCAACAAAAAAGCAGCAGAAAAGCTAAAATTAAATTAACACGATGTCCTTTATGAACAGTAAGTAGTTCTGGATCCACTGGAGACTCTTTAAGAGACTGCCTGGTGAAAAATGAAAGTAACGTCGAGGTCGTCTTGGTGGAACAAATGCGTTAGATAGTTTCTCTGCCTTTCTCTGCTATTTCTAATTTTAGTGATGTTACGCAGAAAGCCGTTTTAGAAAGTTGTTTGTACGCAAGTGGCCCGGCACACCCTGGTGAGAGTGTTTTGCTTGGCTGCAGGCCAGCCTGCAGCTGAGCATCACCCTCAGTGACGTGTTTATTATGTCTTCTCTCCCTGTGTTTCTTTGCCTATTGGGTAAATGTATTCACACAGCAGAATTTATTATATGGACATTCAAAGAGCAAGACTCTAAAGCAGACATGTGGGTGTGACAAAAGAACCACTAAGAACAGAGACAAAACTAAAGGCTCAGCAGAGACCAGAACTACAGAAAGAGAAAGTCCTTCAGCAGTTCCAGATCTGCTCTGAAGACTGATCTGAACTTTGTCCAGAAACCTTGAAATAATTTGAACCTATTAGTGATCATGAGAACATTGTACGTATTTGATTTATTTCTAATTTTAACATTTTTTGGTTGACTTCAAGTTGAGTTATAGCAACTGGACATGAAATCTTCTTCCTTGAAATGTTTGAAAAGTCCAGTTGCCATGACTTAACTTCAAGACGTCACCTAGATGATTGAGAACCTTCACCGACTTTTTGGGTTGAAATTTGCTCACTCAGAAAGTAGAATTATAATTTCTAACTTTTATCTTATTTCCTTAAATGAGTCTAAAACAAGCAAGAACGCTCCTTTAAAACCAATGAAAACATTGAGCTGAATATAAACGCAAAAATTAATTCATTCAAGAGAAAGTTTCTGTAGACTCCCTTGAATTTAATTAATCTGAGTATCAGTGCTGATAAACTAACATTTGAAATGTGCTGTAAGACAAATATTTTGTTAAAAATGTATTGTTCAATGTGACATTTATAAAATGGTAAATGGCGTATACTGTACTTGTATAACGCATTTCTAGTTTCCTCAAAGGCCCAAAGCGCTGTACAGTCACAGTGCCATTCACCCATTCACACACACATTCACACACTAATAGGGGTAAAATGATCCTAATATGGACCAATTGGTGAAAGGTAATCTTTATTTCTACAGTAGTGAGCAGCTGTCCTCTTGGTGGTACTGAACTGACCTCACAAATTAAGTTCCTTTAGGTTAAACTTCTGTTATGGGTTTAAGATTTAGAGTTAGGTTTGCCCTATAACAATGCTTCTCAAATAGTGGGGGGCGCCCCCCGCGGTGGTGGCGGTTTTAGGAACAGGTAATACGGGCAATTGCCCGGTGCGCACATTTAATGTGGGGGCGGCGGTGACAGTGCTTGGAAATAAATCTGGTCCACTATTCGGTTCCTATGATCTGTTCCATCACAGTTTGTAACAGCCTGAAACCGTTATTCCCCGTCTCTGTAGCTGCACGTTGCCGTCTCCTGTCACACTGCGGCTGCGCGAGTGAGAACGAAAGGGGAGGGGTGGTGTGGGCTCTGTCTGCCAGGTGAATCGGGGCACGCGGATCACTGCTATAGCGCTGCCTGTTGCGCAACACCAGGATCACTAGCCTTTAGATTCCTCAGCTCATGCTAATAATGTAATTCTTTATGAACTATTGTGTCTTTATTTTCCATAAATGTATCTTGTCTGCCTGTGGTTTAGTTGGTGTCAGACAGACAGCAGTAATGCAGGAAAACAGCGGCACTTTGAGATCATGAATAAACAATCATCATTTAGAAAAAAATATAAGAACAATGTTTTTATCTATTTCGTCAGACTAAAAACGTTAAATATATTGGTGCTGCTGTGTTGATATTTTAGATCAATTTACATTCAATATTATTGATGGATTGAATTATTTTTCTCAGCATCAAATGGTGCATGTTCTAGTTTAAATAAGGACTGACAGATCTTTTTTTTAATTTCAGGCACTTTAAGCTTCTTTTCTGAAATCTGCAAGCTCAAAAATTTGTGATAGAACTGAGATTAAGCGCTGTAGCACTCTGGGGTTCATCAGTTTTGTTTTTACTGTAAACCTATGTTAAACTGAAAAACAGAAGAAAAGAATCAGTCCCAGTGAAAAAACAGGGCCTTTCATTATTTTCTGTATAGATGAAGCAGCATATTTTTCTGCTCAAGTACCTAAAAAGTGTTGCATAATTTCACTAGATCAGTAACAGCTCCTCTCCCCCCTTTTTCCAGGTTCTGGAGTGGAGCACAGAGCGGAAACCTCCTCTCACCAGAAAGCCTCACTGCTGTCAGTGGATCGACAGTAAGTCTTTCTCTGAAAATGGACACGCACGTAACCCAAAACCACTAGAAAGAACTTGCCCACAACACACCCATTCAAGGTTTGTCTCTAAGAACATGTGCCTTTAGGGACATGATGAAGCACTATGCTGCAGGCCTGCAGGATTTGTTCTTTTTTAAAGGAAATTAAAACATCATTGTCAGTAGCGGTTTTAGGCACGGGCAATACGGGCGATTGCCTGGGGCGCAAAAATGAAGGGGGGGCGGCACCGGCGGCTCAGCCCTTGTAAAATAATGTATGCACCACTATTGGTTTGCTTATATCACAAAGTTTGTAACAGCCTGGAACCTGGCGGCGTCCTGCCCCACAGCTGCGCGCTGTCTCTCCTGTCTTTGAGAAGTAGACGCAAATGTGTGTGAAGAAGAAGAGAGGCGGCACGGGGTGAAAGGTGCCGCCTAAGAGGTGAGCACGGAGCTCCACCGCGTTTGCGCATGCGCAAAACCTGGCTGAATCGTCTTCAAGGAGGGGCGACGGTCGCGGCCCCAATAAAAACAGCGACAGCGCAGCCATGTAGCCAATTGGCGCCCCTGGGTGCAGCTGCACGCGCTTCTGCTGTTAATGTGTGAAGAAGGAGGGGGCGGGGAATCAGTTCAACTGTGGGTCGCTTCATTTGGAAGTGGGCAGGAGGGGGAAAGGGCGGGGGGTGGGGGGTGGAATCTACTTTATAAAACTTTTTTAAAAGTCTGTCATACAGTGACATTCCATAACCTAAATTTTAATAAAGGTATAAAATCATGCTTTTTTGGGTTATTTTTTGTGTGGAATGCCCAAATAGAAAATGGGAACACAAAACAATGTTTTCACTGAGGTGACAGTTGGTTTAGTCAATGGACTTGATGCCTACCTGAGCACATTATGCTAAATGCCAAAAACATCTGAAACATGGACAAAAAAAGGTCAAAGCTGGTGCCCAATTTAGTAAGAAAAGAAAAGAAGAAGAGGAGAAAAGAGACAAAGAAAAGGGTTTGTCCTCACAGCTAGATGCATGTTTTCTAAAGCTACCTGCCCTGCAACAACAACAACGCTGAAAAGGAGAGGAAAACTTTGTTTTGATAGATGACTAAAACTGAAGTAGGTCCAAAAGTTGCAAATAATGTCACTGTTTATTTTTTCTGTAGATTTTCTTTTCAAACGTTTGCTCTGCCTTAACTGTAACATTAGTTATGATTCATGTGTCTGTCTGCTCCGCTGTAACACAAAGGTTTTCTGTGTTTTGCCATGTTTTGCTGTTGTATATTAGTTTATAATGCTAAATAAGCTGTGATGGAAGCATACTGCTGTTCTGCTGCAGCTGCTGCCATCACATGCTAATGGGGCAAATAACTGCAGATTGGCCATTACTGTAATAATCATTTGTGGCAGCTCAAACGTTTGCACAATGTTTTTTAACTAGGCATTTAGGGGTTAATTTTGAGCCTGCATGTATGAGGTTTATTTTTTATTTATTTACGAATGTTGGGTTATAATATAAGTCGAAAGACTTTGCATAAATCTGTAGGTTGTTTTAAAGATGAATATTTACCATTTACTGCAACTCTATGGTGACAAAACATAATGTTGTTACATTATGTTTTGTACATTTTTGTTTTGGTCATAACTAAAATGTGCCAATCAAAGGATTGAAGACAGCAAACATGAGCTCATTCTTCTTGACGACGAGCCGAGCCAACATGCAATTTCATTCCCTGACATTAGATGGCGCTTAATGTCAAACAGAAATACTCCTGTACATAAGGTGGTCGCTTTTCACTCAGAAAAAGAGAGCCAGTATTTACGCAGTTCGTCAGAATCAAACAAAGAAAACATGAATATTTCAAGCACCAGTAGCTCCAGCTCCAGTTCCAATAATGAAGAAATTATTGTTCTGTTGAATGATCAAAGACGCTGGAAAAAAAGCCGATTTTGGGTACATCCCAGAGTTACGAGAAGAGAAGAACGTGGTGAGTTTTATCGACTGGTACAAGAGCTGAAAATGTATCATGAGCGTTTTCGGGGATATTTTAGAATGTCCATCATTATTTCTTTGCGGCAGTGTAGACGCTACTTGGCGTCTATCTTCTTCGCTGGTATGTGTGCTCAGAAAGGCAGTGCTGTGTTTGAGCACCCCCAAGTTGTGTTTTACTGTAACTTCAGAAGCTCCAGAAACGTGTGCAAAAGCGCCATTCTCATTGGTCGAATAGATTTCGACGCGAGGCGTCAAAAAAAAAACGAACCCGAGGCGTTTTTTTTTTTTTGACGCTTTGACGCGTGGCGTTTTTTTGCCTAGGTGTGCACACTCGCATTGGTGCCCTTTGTTTAGTCTCGAGGCGAATTTCCCTGCGAAATTCGTGTGTACGGGACTTTAGGCTGCAGTTATATTTATTTTAGCGTGTTATTTGTGTGATAAAGATTTGTGCTTTAATATATTTATTTTATATTATTTATTCAATATTGTGTTTGAGTAAATATTTTCCCACCTAACTGAATTTTTGTCATACTTGTAGTCTTTTATTTTTATGTTCTGATAACTGTTATAATGCAGTGCAGAATTCTGCACATTTTTTACACATTTTTTTTAAATCAATTTTTCAATTTCAATGGCGGGGCGGGGGGGCGGGGGGGGCGCCTTGGGAGGATCTTGCCCGGGGAGTCATTTAGGGGAGAACCACCACTGATTATTGTTCTGCTGCTGCTACATTTATCTTTCAATTGGAGAAAGTTAAAAAAACAAGAGTTATGTGGTTAGAGAAGAAGCTCCTGAAACAAACTATGAGGCAGAAACAAAAAGCATTATCCGGAATGTCAGTAATCCTTTATGACGCTGCGATTGGGTAGTAGGGAAACAAAGGAGGCAGCAGCTGCTCCTTTAATGTTCTCCAATATGAGTGCCGATCCTTTTGTTTCCTGTCGACTGTGAGTCAGAGGCACAGAGCCCATTTGAAGAATGCTGCAGAAATGCTGTCTGCCTGTTGTAAGAAAAGTGTTCAGGGGAAACAAAACGTTCCTGTACTGCTTAGCGAGGCTCCTTGCAGCTCCAGCAGATTATCTAAAGAAAGCCCCTTGTTTTGCAGGGAAATAGTTTGAAGCTGCAGAAAAAAAAGCTCAGCTCAGCCTGTGCTGCCCTGATGTCTGCACTCATGCATGCATCAGTCCTGGTTGTAAAGCAGGATCAGTCTGCAGAAGGGGCTGCAACATAGTATTTGCTGCACCCCTTACCGTCCAACAACAGCTGGGTCAGATCCCCCCAACTGCCATAAAAACACAAACCAAACAGATTTCGGGAGACCCTAAGCTGCGCCCCTGCTGGAGAATTTTTTGGAACGTTTTCTGTAGGTGAACGTCAAGCCTGAGGTGTGTAATCATTGTCAAGAAAGGGTCTCATAAAAAATGTGGTTCCACCCACAACTCCAATAATCAGGTAAAAAGCTGCGTCATATGGGCTAGTCATACTAGCTCTGGTAAAAGTTCAAACTGCAAAGATAAGTAGCAACAATTGCACGGACAATCTCAGTGTTTTTGCACCTAAAAAAACTGCTGCTTCAGGAATGGACAATAGCTAATAGGTACTGGGCCCTTGGCAACGGCGGCCGTGTCCCCTGGGTGCTGGTTTCCTTTGCCCGGCGGTGCTCTCTCCGCGCAGGCGAGGGGGGGGGGCTCACACCTGAGCCGGGGGTGTCCGTGTCCCTGTGGGGTTGGTTCTGGTCCTTGCCCCGGGCCCCTGCCTTGCTCCTTCCTGGACCAACCATGGGCCGGGTGGGTGGCTGCCTGGAGCGCGGAGCGGGTCTCCCTTGGGGGGTCCTGGCTCGTACCTGGGGTTGGGGCGGGGGGATGCCCAGAACTCCTGGGTGGTGATGAGGTGCTCGTCTGGGGCTGTGGGCACCCTTCTCGGGTGGGGCCCTGCGCTGGGCCCTCCCGGCGTGGCGGGGGGGCTGCTCTTCTGGCTGGGCGGGGGCGGCACTCTCTTTCCCCCCATGCCTCCCTGCTCTCTGGCTCTGGGGGCCTTGTGGTGGTCCTGCTGGCCCTGGCTTGGGTGGCGGGTTTGATCGCCTGGGGGGCGGTTGTTCTCTGCCTGCTGCCGTTTGGCGTTGGGGGGTTCTGGCTGCCGCTGCTGCTGCGGTGGGGGTCTTGGTGTGGGGATGGCTGGGCACTCCCCCTCTTTCTTTTCACATTCCATCATCCATTTTAGAAGAACATAAACACTCACCTGAGCACAGGTGTTAGCTCACCTTTACACTAATAGTTTGCATGATTGAATGAATGAAATATTTCACGCCAGTTAGCTTGAAGGCATGGGTGTGCATGTGTGAACACTATTTGTTTTGTGTACATGTTTTGTGTACATGTTGACAGGTGGACATTTCTGCAGCTAGCAGGTGTGTTGATGACATTTGAGTGTGTGTGTGGACAGGCCCCGCCCTTTGAGATTTGTACTGCACTTGAACCTTACCGTAATGATGAACATCCAGTAAACTTGTTGCTTTATGCTGCTTCATGGTTTTACCCCCCCTCCTCCTATTATCACCCTCCTATCCCCCCTCCTCTCTAACATCCCTCTCTCTTCTTCCCTCCTTTCCTTTTCCGTCCGGTCCAACATCAAAGATTTTCAAATATGATTGAAATTAATAAAGTTTGGCCTCAATTCCAAGGGGGGTTTATTCAGACATTCCTCTGGTTTGTCTGAAGATCAATAACCCCTGTTGTTAAAGAAAAATATGTCCAACACAAGAGGCCTTCAGTTCTCATCTGTTTGCCTAGCTGTTGGACAGGACAAGTTAAAAAAGAAAAAAAAAAAAAAGGAATGGACATTAGCTCACCTGAGTCTGCTGCCGCAGTTCCTCTGAGCAACCAGAATCAGCTGTGTTAGCACCCAGACTTTAGCTAGAGTTGGTCAGTCACTGCAGGGCATTGTCTGTGTTTATGATTTGTCAATGTGATCTTTTCATTTGGGTTAAATTATGTCAGATGCACCCTCTCATTTGCATTTATGCACTCATTTGTGAGTGCATAAATGCAAATGCATAAAATGCACAAATGAGAACACGACAAAAGTGCACCCTCAGGATTGTGATTTATCACAAAAACTAATGTGGTCCCTGATCTAAATACATGTGTGATGAAGGGTGAGATGCATGTATTGAGTGTTTTCATGTAGCACAAGTACTTCTCTCTTGTTTAATGTCAGAGCCAGCCCACAGCAATCGCCGCGGCTCCATCATTTCAGAGCTCCGTTGCCAAGCAATGGTGAGACCAGAAGCAGGCAAGCTTCAAGCAACAGGGATGCTGTGGGCAGAACAGGAGGAGTGGGAGGAGAGACGAGGGTGGACAAGTCAGCTGCCTCCATCAGCCAGCAAGACTTCCCAACAGACGTGCCTTCTTATCGGACTCACAACTTTCATAGCCCAGCAGCTGATAAACTACCAGAGCAGAGAACTTCAGTCTTCACCTTTGAGAAGATTGAACAAAAAATGGACTTGAAACAGCCGTCCTATAATGAAGCAGACCACCACAACGCCAACCACAGGTCAGACTTAACTACATTTTAATAAAAAATTACTGTTTTACAGCTAAAACCGATAAAACTGTGAATATGTTCATTGAAACTAAAACATATGAGTTTTGGTTCTTCACTTTTGCACCGGAGACCCGAGGATGCAACAGAAGGACTGTGACAACCCAGCGTTTATGCAAAAAAGTAAAGGTTTTACATTCCAGAGAATCATGAATTAAAAACTTAAAAATGTATGTATGTGTCTGTTTTCAGGTTGCTGAGGAATGGAGAGAGCCCTCAGACAGCGCTCCATAGTCTCAACATCATCAAAAGTGTTGGTGAGTAACTGCAACTTATTAATGCTGCCCACTTCCGCACTCCAACGTAAGGCATGAAAATACTCTATGTAAAAACATCCGTCAAACGTGCTTATGAAAGCAGCTTTGAAACTGCTAAGAGGCTTCAACATTTTATGACATTTCTGATTCCTGTTAACATCAGGAAGCTTGCTGACCGTAGAACCACAGAGCTAACAATAACTCTTAAAGTCCAGAGCAAGAATATGTTTGTGCTCCTCCTCCACCCTGTGCCTCTTGCTCTTATGTAACTCTGCCAAGCTCAACACCCACTAAACCAATCTGCTGTATATGACAGTGAAAGATTACACAACGAGCTTGATTTGTGCAGAAACACAGTATGTATTGCCAAACTTTCAGCCCACCTGAACCTTCATGAGATGTGAAAGTATGTAGATTCACCTCCTCCTCATTTGTTGCGTGGCATTACAATGCTACAATTTTCAACAGGATCAGCATCTACTTTGCAATATGCTTCACAGGAAACACTTTTAGAAGATCTTCAGCTGTCATCCACCTGAAAAGCATCTGTGAGGGATCAAAGTTTAGACCTCAATGTCAGATGCTTTGCTATGGAGCAGAGGTAGTACACAAGTGTGGTCACCGCAGCAACACAAAAGCTTTGGTGGATACTAACCATAGAGCCACTAGCTGAAGAAAGAGTCTTGATAAAATTTTACAACACTCTGTATATGGTTAAATACAAACTAGAACTTTTCGAAGTCCCAGAAAACAGAGAGTCAGTGATAACACTTTGTTCAGGCCTTAAGACTCAACCCTCAGAAAGATTCTGGATCACTTTGTGGTCTTAGGAAGGGAAGTCACTAACATGACATCAATACTTAAAGGACAGTTTAAGAAGTAAAGTGCAGAATAGTACTGTATAGTATGGTGCAGTATGGTTGAGTAATGGATGGTACAGTAAAGTACGGAAATGCACAGTATAGTACAATGTTGTTCACTTTTCAACTGTTTGGGGTTGCCACAGCGAGTCAGCTTTCATTGATTTGCACAGGTGGCAGAGAGTTTCTACGCTGGATGCCCTTCCTTCCACAAGGCACAGGGAGATCCAGATAGGCACAAAGGGTCTTCCCTAGGGACATATGCTAGATTTTTGGCTCTTTGCACGCCCGAGAGGCGAACCCAGGTTTCCTGAGTGTAGGACTATCCTGTGTGACAGTCCTACACTCAGCCATCTGGACTTATGTAGGCAGTAAAAAGACAGTATAGTGCAGCATGGTCCAGTACAGTACAGCAGTGGTCCCCAACCACCGGGCCGCGGGAAATTTTGGCACCGGGACCCACAGAAAGAAAAAAAAATTCCCATTTTATTGTTTTTTTTTCTCGAAAAAAAAAAGTTTTATTTTGAAAAGTGACCGGATTCTCTTTGTTACATCCGTCACACTTTACGCACGTCAAAGTCGCGACACCAAACATCACGTGATACACCCCGATAAAATTAAACCCAAACAACCAAAATGAGCAAAAAGCAAACTTCTTTGGAAAGTTGCTTTGACAAGGGGAAACGGTCCCATGAAGGGACAGAAGAGGAACCTGCACCCGCTAAAAAAGGGGAATCTGCCTTTAACAAGCAGTATCAAGAAACCTATTTAAATATGGATTTATTGCCACGGGCAATTCCCACGCACCAAACCCGCTGTGCGTAATATGCGGTGATGGTAGAAATGATGTTGCTCATGTGATGTTCTGTTGTTGGTGTGACATTACGAGGACACCGCTAATAAAGTAATAAAGTTGCACATGATTACACAGTGGGTTTACGTTCATTATTATTACTGTTGTTATTATTACTGTAACATTATTATTATTATTATTACTGGTCCGCGGTAAATGTGTCTTGCGTTGTACCGGTCCGCAGGGACAAAAAGGTTGGGGACCACTGCAGTACAGTACAACGCAATACTGTATATGACAGTGTAAGTAGTACAGTTCAGCACATTGCAGTAGTGCATGATACAATTCATTACAATCCAGTGTAAACAGTAAATTAGGGTACCAAATTGAATAGTAAAGTGCTGGTCACTGTACTGTACAAAGCAGTACATAATGGTGCAGTTAAATGGAGTATAGTTAGCATTGTACTTCACAGTACAGGACTGCTTACATAAAAGAATCATGGGTGACCAACCTCCCATGACCTCTGGAAGGAAACTGAAGCTCAGTTTGCGCTCTTTTGTTTAGTGGAAATGGAGAAGCCCAGACTTGTTCTTGACTTTCTTAGAGTTTGTTAAACTAGTTATCTGGGCTTCTGGGTTGTTCCGTTTATCTACTAGAATAGTAGATGAACTCTTCCTCTTCCATGAAAGAGTCTGACTGTTTTAAAGGTTTTGAACTTTTTCGCTATTATTCACCAAATTACACAGAGCTAAAAGGTTTTAGGTTGTTTTATGCTGGTCACACAGCAAAAAGCAGTTACCATCCTTGTTTTTGACAATTGTTGTGTTCCACTAACTTAATTTAATGAGGACCTCCAGCAGCTGGCTTGAGAGTTCATCTCTTATTGGTAGGGTGTCAAACTCATTTTCACCAGGGGCTACATTAGCATAGTGGCTGTCCTAAAGGGCCAGATATAACTTATACGTTTAACTAAATGTAATGAAAAATAAATGTAACCACTTAGTAATGTTAAATACCTCATTATTTATTTATTATAACTGTTTAAAGTGGCAATTGCAGTTGCATAGAAAACATGTTTGCTTGTTACTCTAGCATAAATCCTTTAAAATTTTGTCCACTTATTAAAACCCACATAACTCCATTAATGAAGGATTAAACTGTCCAAGTGAATAAAGAAAAACAACATAAAACTGAGCTGCAAAGAACATGTATTGCACGAGTAACATTTTACAAAAAAAGGCTCCACAAAGCCTTGCATCCAACTGATGGTTTGATGACAACAATTTGTCTGCATACACACATAAGACCTGCAAACATTGAATAATTACAACAGCAGCTACACATAAATAATATGTAATCGTCTAAAAAAAAATTATTTTTAGAAATGAGTAGCGGCTGAGCTCGGTTGGTAAGGTGAAAAGCTACCATGCCAGAATCCAGGGTTCAATTCCCGGAGGGGAATGAGCAATGGTACTGGGGGCAATTACCACATCAATGGCGAGCAATTGACATCAATCAAGTGAGGGTCCTTAGGCAAGGCCCTTAACGCTACCGCCTCCCGAGCGCAGCTCAGCTGCAGCTCACTGCTCCCCCAGGGGATGGGTCAAATGTGGAGACGAATTTCCCCCCATTGAGGGATAAATGCAGTATTGGAAAAAGAAATAAAAAATTAAAAACTTTTATGCTCTCGCAGGATACACATAAAATTACATGGCATGCCACAATTGGCCCGCGGGCCTTGAGTTTGACACGTGTGTCATTGGCTTCTTATTGCCCTCTCTGTGGTTAAAGGGTGGATTGTCTTTTAGGACTATTTATACTGGGTAACTTATTACCAACCCTTGCTTCAGGAGTCTCATATTTAGGTTCATGATTATGGGTAGGATGGAGATTGTTTAGGCCAACTGTTTTATCTTGAACAGTTGGCACAAATAATAAATAGTGGAATAATCTAACAGATACACAATACAAGAAACTCCTAAATATGGTGACATAAACAAAGAGACAGCCTTCTTCACATTCGTGCTGAGGGCAGTCACTTAGCATGCAAAATTAATTATAATGATAGGGAAGATTAATGGAGTGCTTTTGGACAGAAATCTTATAGACAGAAAGAAGAAATGTTAAAATGAGAATATGCTAATCAAGATGCCTGCATAAGAATCTCATCGTTGTGTTTTCACACTTTAGCTTTCCTGTACCAGGAATACAGAGACACATCCAAGCAGCAGGAGATTGAGCAACGACGGCAGCAAGAGAATCTTTATCCGGGGTCTAAAGGGGAGGCGAAGGTGGAAGCAAGTGCCGCCACATCACAGCCAACACTGCAGCTCCAGCTGAGGAACAACGCCCACTCACTGAGCTTGTGGCAGAACCTGGAAGCTGTGCAGAGCAGCGGCCTGCTCAGCCGTCTGTCACAAAATGAAATCATAATGCAAGAGGTACACAAAGATACATCCAACCTACCTTTCAAACGTGTTGGTGTTTTGAATCACTTTGCAGTGAAGCAGTGATTCTGCACCCAATCCAGGCCAAGGAAATATTTAGCTAGGTCTGAAAGGATGTAACTTGACATGCTGAAAGGTCCTTCTGGTTTGAGTTCAGTCTGGTTTACAATTGAATTTGGTTTGTTTATAAAGGGCCAGGTTACAGCCAATGTTTCAGCCTACAGCTGCAACACAAAAGGCAAGAAATATCTAATCAAGATAAATTATTTCAGCATGCCAGATCATTACAATTCAGTTTAGTTCAAATCTAAGGAAGAAACCAAACTATCTTGTCTGCCAAACAAAAGACCATCAGAGCACCTTAGAAGGGTTTTTTCCATGTGATATATGTATTGAACAATCGATACAAATAGCTAACTTTGCCCTTGTAGCTTCTCACTAGCATAACAGATGTCACAGAAGTATCTAACAGCAGCTTTGCAGAAGAGGTATCTGGAAAAACAGCTAAATGAAGGCCCTCGAGGTCTGGAACAGGAGAAGAAAATTCCCACAGAACCAGATTCCTTCAAAACCACCACCTGCCACGACCAGTTGGGGTCTGAGAAGGCACCAAAGAGATAGACAAACACAAAAACTATGACCCATCTGTTAAATGGCAAAGAAGATTTGTTCATAAGAGCACCAGGAAGAAAACAGAAAAGACAAACTTAAAACTTTTGTAACATCTGTTTTAGGATAGAAATAACAAGTCGGTAATTGCAGTGGCAGAAAATCCAGAAATTTATGTTATAAGATAAAGAAACAGCCAATGAATATAGAGTTATTATAAAATATCAGTGGATTTGGACTATGGCTGTCTGGATGTCTAGAGGAAAAAGTGGTTGGTGTTCCTTAGAAAAATGCACTTTTTGCAGCTGTAATTTTTTTTTCAGAGAATATCTGTTCACAATTTGTTTGAATGAACTTCAGGAAGTTGTGGGGCATCATCGCGACACTCTCAAATGTTTTGTTTTGCTTCTCACATTAGGCAATGTTTGAGCTAGTTACCTCGGAAGCTTCGTACTACAAAAGTTTGGAAATCCTAGAGACACACTTCCTGCGTAACCCCTACCTGATTAACACTCTCAGCCAATCTGACATGCATTTCCTGTTCTCCAACATTGAGGAAGTAATGGAAGCCAGTGAAAGGTAGGAAGAATTTGTGCTAAAAAAGTTTATCTTTTGCCTAAGTCTGATGGGATTACAGGACACTCTTCAATGCTTTCAGGTTCCTGATGGATTTGGAGCACCGCATTGAGGAGGCAATTCTGATTTCGGATGTGTGTGACATTGTTTTTCACCACGCAGAAAAGCACTTCAAAGTCTTCATCACCTATGTTATCAACCAGGTGTACCAGGAGAAGACCTACAGGCGCATTCTGTGAGTAATTGAGTGCAGGTGTTTCACTCCAGGTTTGACGGCATGAACATTTAAACATTATAGAAAAGTACAGCATGTGTCAATTATTACTTTTTCACATTAAGCGTGGGTTGTTGAGCAAGACCCTTCACGCTAATTCCAAACCTGGTAGCCACAGTGTGCCGGTCCCCAGATAAAATACAGGGTTGTGTCAGGAAGGGCATCCGCCATAAAACTCTGCCAAACTAAATGTGCAAATTAGTGAAAGCTGATTTGCTGTGGAAATAACTCCAAGAGGATATCCAGAAAGGTGAACAAAAAACATAATTTAAATGAGATATATATAATAATAATAATAAAAAATAAAAGGACTGTGCGCAATCTGAATGTGATCCTGGTAAAGATCTGTATGAAGTAAGGAAAGCTTCATAATAATTATGAGGATAGTTTTCTGCCTCTATTGCCCCTCTCTTTAGGTCAGATGAACAATTAAATGAACCCTATGTTAGTGAAGGGCAGCATTTCTCATATTCTCTCTTTGTTGGTATGCTCTTTTAACCCCTTCATGTTGTATGTCGCAAATTTGCAATGTACCAATAAATCCAGGGCTAAATCCAGAATCCACTAAACTGGATTTATTGGAATAAAAATAGCATGTGCCATCTTTTATTAAATTGATTTCTGTTTTAAAGAAGCAACATCTGCTTGCATTGTTTCCCTTTATTTTACTATTTTACTTGTTGTTCGCAATTGACCGTGGGCGACTCTAGACTGAATTCCTGACTGTAGAAGATCATCAAAACACCAGTTAAGATTAGATAAAAGATGAAACATCAACAATTCAAAACCTTACTGAGGCTAAAATGAAATTAAATTCTATTTTTCTTTTTCCTCTTCTTGGATCTTTGGTGCACTGAATTCAATTCAATTATTTAATTTTATTTTATTTGTAAGCCCAAATTCACAACAACAGGCGTCTCAATGGGCTTCGTATAGGTAATTGAA
This sequence comes from Oryzias curvinotus, assembly GCA_023969325.1. Taxonomy (NCBI): domain Eukaryota; kingdom Metazoa; phylum Chordata; class Actinopteri; order Beloniformes; family Adrianichthyidae; genus Oryzias; species Oryzias curvinotus. The sequence goes on from CM043718.1 coordinate 36,360,567, forward strand.
AAAGTAAATCAACACTGAAGAGTCAACACGAGTGCCTGAAATGATTTATACCATTGTTTTCTTTCCAGAGAGGAAAATCAGGCTTTTCGAGAGACCATGGCTGCATTGGAAAAAGATCCTTGTGTTAGGGGTCTGTCCTTTACCTCTTTCCTCATCCTTCCTTTTCAAAGAATCACGCGACTGAAGCTCCTTGTGCAGGTACAGACTTCTCCATCAAACATAAAAAGCCTCTATTTGAATTTGGA